>JAZHYW010046733.1:0-16780 GCA_037355805.1 Ixodes ricinus
CGCATGATATTCGAAGCCAGCAACAACGCACGTTGTTTCGCTTCGCCGGGAAGCCAGAACGCCAGAAGCTCCACTGTTTGCGAACACATGTAGCGAGGATGTGACCGGAGAAGTGCCCCTGTGATGTTCCCGGAAGACGGAAAGTGTCATCCGTAATCGTCGTGTGTGCTTTGGAAGCGAAGGGAGTCGCCGGATCCACGAGTGCGCGACCATAAGCCAAGGTTCAGGACAGCGCTGCGTTGACTGCGGCGATCTCGTTCTGTTTGGTGCAACACGGCGATGTGACAAAGAGCTGAAACGTTCGTGGTGTGTTGCGGTGCTTGAGGTAGAAAGCTACATTAACCCGGAGCGCAAATTGGTTGTTGTGGCATTGAGTTTAACGGATTCAGTTCCGTCGTCGTCAGGTGATCCAGTCCAGCTGGGGCGAGCGTCTTTAAAAGTAAATCTTCCTTCGTTCCGTTTCAAAACGTCGAAGATTCCCGACGCATACCGTGAGTAAAAAGGTGCGGGCGTTTTCAACAATATTACGTCGTTTTATTTGAACAATGGACTCCGCATTGTTGTACTAAATCTGCCGTTTTTATGCTTCGCGATGTTGGACTACGTTTCCGCAGCGACGTGTTTGCACAGTGACGCACACCGCTCGAGTAGATGATTCGGTCCTGCAAATGACCGGTTATACAGAATTTCAGGGAAACTTAAGCCACCACCGATATTTAAATTTCCTGTAAATCTTGTGAGTTTGTTGCGCTCGTCATGCGGTGTGAATAAATTTGGGCAAGATTTCCTACCTGCCCACAGACGCACGAACTGAGACCATTTTTTTACGTAGTGAACATATCTTTGTTTTTGGAAGGGGCGTTGGTGCGTTTAATATGGTACAATCACTTGAGTGTTCAGATATTGGGGAGAGCGAGCAAGCTTTCCCAACTTTGTCTCTCTTCTCCCTGGCATTGCCCATAGTTTTAAGTTTCAGTACACATACCTACTCCGTTTCGCCTTATGTTGTACCGCAGCGAAGGCTAGAAGCGCGAGCTCATAGCATTGGCAGCTGCCCTGCGCGAGAGCTTGTGCTGCCGCGAGATGTGCCTTAGAGCAAGGGGCTCGCGCTTGTAGCCTTTCCTGCGGTACATCATAAGGTAAACAGAGTATAGCAGGTACAAACTGTTCCAAAGCAGGTAAAAGTCTGGGAAGTCAGGACGGTGCGGACTCCGTGTTTCGCGCTTTTCGCAAGGTGAGTGGCGAAGTGCTTTTGCGAGGTGTGCGGAATACGCAGATGATTTTGTTATACCCGTCGTTTGCGCGTCCCTCCTGATCATAAGGTAAACAGAGTATAGCAGGTACAAACTGTTCTAAAGCAGGTAAAAGTCTGGGAAGTCAGGACGGTGCGGACTCCGTGTTTCGCGCTTTTCGCAAGGTGAGTGGCGAAGTGCTTTTGCGAGGTGTGCGGAATACGCAGATGATTTTGTTATACCCGTCGTTTGCGCGTCCCTCCTGCATTTTATTTATTTCGGCTCAGGAGAGACGGGAGAGCGGCAGATAGGCCGAAGGCCCATACCGGGTGGCCTGCAACACCCAAACTAATAGAAAAATAATTAAAAAAGGGGGGGGGGGATAAGATGATCTACAAAGGCGCTATCACAAGCGAAGATTTGCGATAACAATGCGTTTGCTCCGGTGGGCCGTGCGGTTGTATTTTGCCCTGCTCTCTGCTAGAGTGCCTTCATACACACGCGCGCTTTTGCTTGAGTGGTGACATCTCATCCATTTTCACGCCCAATCGTTTTTTTATGTATTTTGAAGTACGCGCAATCCGGTGTCAATCAGCTCGAGCGCGTAGCTTTGGCTAATGCAGAGACGCCATTTTAGCGCCCAAGTCACGCACCGAGTGCGCGAGAGCGTCACGCGCTGAACATTTAGTGCAACAATGGATGTCTTCACCCTGAGACAGACAGACATGTAGGCACCCTACTCTCTGCAACACAGTGTCATGAGGAAGAGCTGGAACGTTCACGGTTTGTGCTGGGCTCACGGTCACCGAAACCGAAACCAGATCACCGAGATAACTGCCTTGTGTACTCCGAAATGACGGAAGCAATAAGTTGTCGAAAGCCCGTTTTTAGGGTTTCGAATTTAGTAAACAAGATTAATATAATTAAACTTAGTTGTTTGTATGCAGGCGGACATATGTAAAACAATAATACATTCGTTTTCCCAAACGAAAAGCAAAACCTATGCTGGCAACGTAAGCCGTTTTCTAATGGCCTGCCACCGCGGTGAGCCGCGTTCTCCTCTCTCCCCTCTCCCCCTGTATAGCCATTACTCCATCCATTCGTATAAAGGAAAGAGCCAACATAATCCAAGACATAATCCAATTCAAGATGGCCGTTATCAACGGGTGGATTGGCGGCGTTTTTTGTGCTGTATGTTGCCTCTGTATTTCTAGGATTTGCAGTGTTTGCGGGCTGATACGTTGACATGGAAGTGGACTACGTTTAATACTTAGACCGGTCCAAACACCTTTGCTTAACTGGTACGTGCATTTTGATGGTTCTCCCTTTAGAGTAGCCGGCTTCCTTCCTAGACGTCTCAGAAAACAACCACTCACTGGTTCGGTGCCTCAACGATCCACTTGGCGAACACTAGAATAACAAGAGCCAACTCAGGACATTTAGGTCTGCACTGCCGGGAGTGCGGCACAACTACGCAGTTGCACTGCGCTAGACCGAGGCAACAACCAACTGACGATGGATGCGTGCCCATGTCTCACCTTATCTGCAAAAGAGCCAGCTTACCTCTCCTTAAGAATCGCGGACTCGTTTACGAATTCGTTTTAATAGGCGGAGAGAAACAAAATGAGGACAAAACAGTGATGGAAGTGCTGCGCCATTTGCGCCAAATTGCGCCTCGAGCGAAAGTCTGCTACATCTTGCGCCAAAGTGCCATTTCGGCTAAGAATTGCGCCACACCTGCGCCAAAATGGGCATAAACAATTGATATATTTTTTTTATTGGTTGAATTCAATATTTAAAAAGAAGTAGAAAGAAAGAAAAACGGTGGAAATATGTATTTCACAGCGTCTTTACTCACCGCATACAGTAGAACCTCGTTGATACGTTCTCGGTTGATACGTTTTCCCGGCTGTTACGTTCAAAAACGCCGGTCCCGTTTTACTTCAATAGAGATACATGTATTAGTTTCCTGCCTGTTACGTTTGCTTTCCCGGTTGTTACGTCCAAAAGTTAAGCAAGCAAAAATAAAAATAAAATCTCCCTAAAATCAGGCAGCAAGAAAAAAAAAAACGGGCAAAGCAAGAACGGCGAAAGAAAAAGGTAAACAAAGATAAGGGGTTCAAAGTGTGATTACTCAACGGTGGTTGTCGACACGCTCGACTTGACGAAGACTTTTTGTTTATTTTTTCTTATTTTAATTTGGGGCTAAGGAGTCGCGCATCGACAGCGGACAGCGGCGGTGTTCGGGGAAAGGCGCACTCTACCGTTCCAACACCGAGCACTCCCCGCCCCCTCTATGCGCGTCGCGCGCGTGCCCTTCCCTTACTTTTGCCATCCTCCACTTTTTTTTTTATACAACTGTTTTTTTTTTTTTTTTTGCTGCGTATTCCTGTGCGCGTATGCCGGCTTGACGGTCTGCCAGCTCCGCAACGCGAGCTATCGCAATCCTCAACAGTTTTGTAAGTACACATCAAATAATCTTGTATAAGAGCTATACTTTCTATCTCATGTAGAGCACCCCTAAGTGTGTTATCGGTTGTTACGTTTTCCCGGATGATGCGTTTGTTTTCCGCGGTCCCCTGAGAAACGTATGGATGAGGTTCTATTGTACTGTGTTTCATTCAAGGTCAGAGCACAGTCGAAGGCTCGAACATATACAACACGAACACACAGTAAAAGCGCAAGTCACGGGGCATTCGCTGCATTTGATTGGTTTAATGATTTTAATCGATAAAAGAACACGTACAGTAAGATGGTCGGATGCCTCGATGTCGCGCTTTGACCTTGTTTGGTTATCCCATTGGCTCGTAGCGTCGGTTGCGCTTTAAATTAAGGTGAAACGAAGATTGCTCGACCGCTGCGTTAACCGGTTGATGCGCTAACGGCTTGATCACCGACATCCTCGAAAATTTGAGACGATGTCGGCGATGTCAGGAGCCCGAAGTCTCAACAAAACATTGCAAAACACACAGTAGGATGGCGGCTACTGCGATAAGACAGAACCAGGCTCCTGTACTCCTGGTAAGATAGTTGATTATTATGTCTGCCGTATGCCTCCATGGCGCCTCTCACCAGCCCACGCGCGTCGAGCTTCACTGCCTTGCACCGGAGTGTTCGGAGTAGCTGCTGGCATGGGTGAGCGTCTGGTTTAGCACGATATACATATAAATTATTCTCAGTATTATTGCAGGTCCACATTCTTTGATCTCGATTATATGATCTTGTTTTCAAATGCTGCGTCGAGAAAAAATGCATGCGGTTCTTTATTTGAATAAATGTAAGTGGAAGAGTAGGTTTTCATAATGTTTGTGGGTGGCTGTTTTTTTTTTTCAGTTTTTAATATTCAAGTCTTGAGTTTGGTAACGATCAAATTTGGGAGGCGCATTTTTACTAATAGACGTGTTAGTGATTATGTCGGTTTTTGGTGGCATTTTACAGAAACAATACATACAGGCTAAATAAACTACCGGGTGTATAAGTGGTAGGGGAGGGAGGCTTTATCCTAACTGAAGTGTGATGCATTTCTCATCAGTTTGATTTTTGATTAGTACCCATGTAAATGAAGCCTACCCTGAACAGGGCCTTTTTTCTAAGAAAGCTCTATGTAACTTTCTCTGCCCTATTGGTTCTTATTACAAAAGGTAATGAGTAATATGAAAGAGAAACCCTCAGTCATTATCAAATATAAAGTCATGTAGCGATGCAATCAATTTTTTTTTTAATTTTCAAGTGATATGCTAACAGACGTTGGCACCTGCTCCAAAAGCGTCAGTGGCTGCTCCAAACGAATATTTTGCCTGCTACAGAACCTGCTCCAAAGGGTCAAATACCGCTTCCATCACTGACAAAACAATTTACAGATTTCGTTATAAAACAAGTAGAAGACAGAATACAAAGAGTTGTGAGTTCAGCGCTATGTGTGTGTGTGTGTGTCCTGTTTTTCTGAGACGTTTATGCGCTTCCTAAACGATAGCCAATCTCTCTAAAACAGACCTATTTGGGAGATCTCATCTTTCTAGAATAGTTATTAGATTGTTGTGCTCATACAGAAAGCGGTATTTAACGTAAGAGCTGTGTTTTCCCAACCGTTGGTCGCGGTTGTCGCGAAGCGTGCCGGGAGGTTGAAGAAGAGGACAGCAGTTGAGTCAGGAACTCCTTTGTTACTTCTCGACGACTTCATTACGCCAGAGCATTACGTCATATTTAGTGTTGGAACTTCCACTCCCGCTCAAGTCCCAGGATTTCGGAAAGGTCGAGCAAGACAGTACTCACTTTTGAGTCAAACCCTGAGGGTCCTTCCCCATGCCAGGATATACCGTATTTTCTGGACTATTTTCAAAATGAAATGATTTTATTTTTTCCAAGACTCTCCTTGAAATGGTCCACGGTACAAAAGGCGAACGTGTCGCCTAAGGAGGTACCACGGTTCACATGAGGCAGGTCCAGCAGCACACATTCACACACTTAAAATACAGAAGGGAGAAAAGAACACTCCATGCATACATCAATAACTGCAAACTTCACATAACATACAAAATTATTACATTCCATATATACACTGACACTAAAACATAACGCATAGTCTGTCACAAACATCACTTAAGGTTTGTAGTAGAGCGTAAGAATGTTCACAATTAAAAAATATTAAAAGAGCATCGCAAAAAAGTGAAGTAATCTCACAAAAAGCCAGGAATATATGCAGGCACGTAGCCAGAATTGATCCAATGACAAAATGCTGTATGAGGGGGAGAGGGGGCCCCAGCAAAATGGAAGATTTCGGATGGAGGTGGAGAAGCCCCCCCCCCCCCGCCCTCCTGGCTACGTGCCTGACCATATGGAAATGTCGTGTATACATAATAATTGCAAATTTTAAGCATTCAGGGGATAAATTTGTAAAAAAAAGTGGAGAACTTACCGGATGTGAAAAGTTGGTCTGAAAACTCCCTATGGATTGCACAGTTTACAATCTTGCGGTCAATAGTGCCTCTCTTACTTTTCGGTGCCTGTACAAATGCAGCATTTTTGTGGAAATAATTTTTTCCAGACCTCTGCGGCCTGCGTGAGGGGCTATCAGGATGGAGGGTGAGCTCCTTTCAGTTCTTTGAATCTTCATAGGACTTTTTTACGATAGTAAAAAGCGTATCAGCAAGTTGGTAAAACATTTCATGTTTCTGGGGAGCCTAGCTGGTCAAGTGCAACTTGTGTAAGCACTCCGGGTTCCATTGAGCCAGGGGAACCCACTGATGGAGAGGCTCATGAGAGCTCTCTCTTGATTCCAGTGATGAAGAGAATGTTGCTTCTCCTCTGAATGAATCAACTGCTCAGAGATTATGAGGATGTCACTTGTCAAGCAACATCCCCGTCGTCCTTGCACCATCTCACTTCCCTTACCTGTACTCTACCATCTATCAATCTGCCTGAGTGAGGAAGTAATGGTCACTTTCCAGGGTTACTGGCAACATGAGACTGCTACATTCCACAGAAATCTTTGATGTAAAGTTGCTGAAATGGCATCCTTGTTAGGCTGACTTGCCAAGCAATGCCCCAACTTTGCTTTGGACGCCTGGAGCAACAGGATCTGTCCTCAAAGATGAAAACGGATGTGTCAATGGAACAACCTGCTGATTTGTTTAACAAACATTTTAGTCAAGTATTTACAGAGAAGTCCCCACGGAATGAATCCCTTACGCTTTCATCCAGTGGAATCTATTGTAATGGCACCCAATGGCGTAGCTCATGCCATCGATCGTCTTGAGCTCAGATCCAGCCCAGGACCTGACGGGATCAGTACTAAGCTTTGAAAATTGACGTCCCATGTATCGTATCTTTCTTACTGTCTTTAGTGTTCCAACAGCCACTAGATGTTATACCTATATTGAAATCGGGAGATCTGTCCAAACAATTACCGACCCATCTCTCTTACTCTTCCAAATTATAGAACCTATTATTTACACTGGTATGGTGGTTCACCTAAGCACTAATAACTTACTGCTCGAGAATCAGTACAAACGATCATGCCAAACACATTTATGGGAGAGACCTTCATGATAGCATACACAAGTCCCTTTACAGCGATGCAATTTTCAGTGACTTCCCAAAGGTCTACTTAATAAGGTGTTTAACCTTGAACTCGACCGTAGCACCACTCGGTGGATTAGGGAGCTCTCAATGAGTCTCCATCGACCACTGCATATCTAATGCACCTAAAATGGGGAGTTCCTCAGGGTGCTGGGCCCCTGGCTGTTTTGAATGTACATTAACGACGTAGTGACTAGCATAGACTCGTCAATATGACTGTGTTCTTTACAGGCAGGTAACTAACCACGGCGACGTTATCATTTTGCAGGCCGAGTGGTGCCATCGGTGGCAAATGGAAATGAACGTAGACTAAACATATGAGATTTTCCACACTTTCAAGCATCCAACTTGTACAGAATAAACAACAGTGTGGTTGTCTTTCTTCCTAACTACTTCCGTGATCTACCAGGCATTCAATCGTCCCATCAGGGGACATGCCAGCTTCGAGTGTCCCGGAATAAAACCCGAGTTAGCGCCATGTTGCCATGGAACCAGCTCACTGGAGTGATGCCCAAACCATGCCAACAGATTCCAGCACTTCCATGCCCTCTACATTTTATCTCTATGCTTAATGCTCAACCAATGTCAATAGTGTTGGCTGATTTTCCTGCACCAACTTGGGCTATTTACGCTTAAAAGTAGAAATTTCCAATGCAGTGCTCACTTGAAGAGTTCTGAGCAGCTTGAGTATTTTCAGATGCAGATTGTGGAATTGAATGGGGAGCTTGTGTTCTCGACCAGTGGGGACATGTGCAAATGGCCGCCTCAAACAAGCCATGTGTCAAAGATGAGGACTGGAAGGAATGCAGAGTAGAACGCATGCTAATACATTTATTCTAGTGCAACTTGTAGCGCATTAACTTGTGAAAAGAAATATAGTCGGTGACAGGTCACGAATGCAGTAGAGCTCCAGGGTGAGCTTTCTACACTTGATAAGACCAGTGCGGAAGGTAATGAGCGCATTCCAGAGGGGGACCACAAAAAGGGAATTTAATCCAAGACAGGATTATGTCGTCCCTGCACTGTGCATTCCTTCATATTGGAGGGGCTTTATTGGCTCCGGCAACCCCTGCCTTTGGCGCCGGGTTCTTTGCTGTACATCACGGAATAGTGATACAGGAATGCGTTCTGGTACAACCAGGAAACGGGCAGGGGTCGGGATTTGTACTCGGGAGCTTTTGCTCCACGTGCTTATAGCCGCACTAGCGATGGCCCCCGATCCCCGACTCAAGTGCCTCGGTACTAAGAATGTGCATATTACGCACAAGGCTGACACAAGCTCCATCGGAGTCTGGCCACGAGATGAAGAAAAGGAGGCGGCACCGGCCTGCCCATTTTGACGATGAGTCCTCCTCCAAACTTTGGAAGAGGTGTAAAATTGTGCAAAAGTTGTTTGTAAAGATGGCTTTCCCTTCTTGCCTCTAGGAACAGTGCTGGACCGAGTGGAGCAATCAACAGCCTCCAGAAATTGGTTCCCCACACCTCGGGCACTGAAGGAGCAACTGCCCCTTCTTAGCACATTCCTCATCATGGATCGGCTGGGATGCCACATTTTCACCAGCTTGTTTAGAAGTTGTAAGCTTTCATTAAATGTTGATACACTTGAAAGCTGCCAAACCCAAGTGATGTGGTCTGGAATTCGTAAAATGGGATTTTTAAAGTTAGTGTCAGCCTGTGAACAATCAATGTCTAGTAGTGAGTACATGAGTTGAATGTAGTGGCAATAGATGTACTATCTGAGGTCCCACTGGACTGCAACGCAAGAGCCATCACTCGTCGTTAAAAATGCTTCTTTCATTGAAAAACCTTTTTATCGAGCCATGCAGCAGCATCACTTTGTATGCATATACCGGGGTTTCTTTTATTCTTGCAGATTTCTTTTTTAAAAAAGCCGTTAAAGCTACACTTATGCAGTTTGTGCGAGTGAGTTATATGCCCAGGGGACATTATGGGGGTGGCTAATCTTCGCGATAAGTTGGCTAATTAATTAAAATTCGTTAATTAACTTTTTAATTAGTGAAAATAGACATATGGTTTCAATTAGAAACTTGCTGAGCGTCGTCGAAAACCCCTAAATCGGTCATTTTCAGAAAGACTATCAGCGCGTGAGAAGCGTAGTAGTTCACTAAAGTTACCACGCGTGGAGCAGGTACAAGGCTAGCAGTTGCGGTAGGGTGCCCGCGCAATTTTTCCGTTCCTTATCTAGCCCCAGCCTTGTACCTGCTCCACAAGTGGTAACTTCAGCGCACTACTCTCACGCGCTCAAAGTCTTTCTAAAAATGACTGATTTAGGGTTTTGGACAACACTCAGCCAGTTTCTAATTGGAACCATGTCTATTTTCACTAATTTAAAAGTTAATTAGTGAATTTTATTAATTAGCCGACTGATCGCAAAGATTAGCCACCCACATAATGTCCCCCTGGGCGTATAACTCACTCGCACAAACTGCATAAGTGTAGCTTTCACGGCTTTTTTTAAAACAAATCTGCAAAAATAAAAATAAAAAACGGTATATTGCTGACTATTCTAGGATCCTCTTGGAACAGGTCTATCAGCCTAAGCAGCTGCAAGGAATTTCTGCCAGCGTGTTGAGAAAGAAATAAGGAGTTTTCTGTCTCGAGTGTTACAGGCTGGGTCCAACTTGGTTCCCTATATCTCAGCAGCCAGTTTCGCTACGCTGCCGCAATGCGTTGTGGGAGTCTTTCTGCACACGCAGAACGGGAGAGAAGGAGCTGTGTCATGCACTGCCTCCTGAGAACTAAAGTTATGGCGGCATCACGCATGCGCCCAACGTCAATATCCAGTTGCCCATCAGCATTGAGATAAATAGAATGAGTTTGTACACGATTCTTGTTTTCTAGACTTGCAGCGTCAAGTTCCTACGGAGGCTGGAGGTCATCCAGCTGCTCCAGCAGGGAGAGCAACTTGCCATTTGAACGCAGCAGTCTATAGCTGCTTGACTGGGCCATTTCGTACCATGGAGGGAGCTTTTGATAGCAGTCTGCTTGGTGACTCAAAGATACTTTTGTAAGTACCATGCATTTGCCTAAAGCACCTTGAAGCAAACAATTAATGGGAACATTGGGATCCATGTCTATTTCCAGGTCAATGTCCTTAAAGCCAGCAGAAGAATCTCGGTGTGCCTAATGGCGGACGAGTTGGCTGCAAAGTTTTCCTGGCAGGAAAGGGAAGACCAACTTGAGCAAATTCACCATGGCAAGCTGCATCGTAGGCACGCATGGCAGCATAGATGCTCACGGCATAATTTAGTAGCTTCTATAGATGCATTCTCTTCCTTCGCGCATTGATCGAGTGACTCTTTGCGTGTTTCAGATGTCGTGCACATCCAGCTGCTACATTCTGCGTCCAAGCTGGAATCAAATCCTGGCTTCACTGTGTTTTGCAAAGACAAGCTTGTGTCTGACTTGTGCTGTAGAAACATTTTTGGTTTTTGGACAAAGGAAACCGCTCTATTACCGTATACTACCTTGAAACATTCTTTCAGTAAGCTCGTAATATTGGATTGCGGCATTGAGTCTCGTTACATTTTCCAGCGGGCACTTTGGACCTGCAGCCTTTGCCTGGAAGGAAGAAGGCAGCGACTGGCAAGCAGCCAGCAGCATCGCAGTGGCAGACGCCTTTTCAGCCCTGCAACCTGAGCATCCTGCGATCCATCTTGGAAACCTTCTTAGCCGCTCTTTAAGGCTAAGAATTGCAGTTCGGATTGACTTGTGCTTCACTTGGAACTTGTCATGTGACCTTTCCATGTCGTAGCAGCTAAGTAGCATAGCTGATGTATATTTGACATACACTCTGTTGCTCTTAGTTGTTGAAAAAATACACACACAGTTTAGTTGATGCCAGACTTTTCACGGAGGGAAATGTTTTGGGTGTTTTTCAGCTTTGGAGAGGCAAGTGGTGCCCCTCCTGGTGGAGATCCGGCAGCACGTGAGGAGCCTGAAGCAGGACGTGGACGCCATGAGGTTGCACGTTCTGCAGCTGGAAGCTGCTCAGCAGGGGGAGCTCCCCTTCCTCCACCGGGCCCCGTGGCTTTGCCCCCCTGCTGTCGGATCTGCCCCTGCGGACATTGCGAGACGTCCAAGAGGCCGAGCGATTGCTGGCCGACGTCTCGGTCAGACAGGCTCTCGTACGTTGCACTTCAATCTTCCCAAAGAGTTCAACAAATGCTGCCATTTTGAGGCAGAGCAGTAGCGCATATAGTTGGCAACATTGGCATGCAGTCAAATTTTACTCTAGAGTTTAAGGAATTGATCGGTGCCTTGGGGTCTGCTCACACTGTGCATGGTTTTGCAGAAGTGAAGTTTCATACAACCGGCTAATTCACCTTCACACGCAAGGAAGACATTGACCATGGCACGGTGCTGTCTTAAAGGGCACTGACACATCAAAATCATATTTTTTTATTATCCGAAACGATTGAAAACGGTGCCGGGACATTACCCTCAAAATTCGAAAACTTGGGAATTCAGTATTTGTGAATTAAAAAAACAATTTCCAAATGCCGAATTTGAAGTTCCCGCGCGATCCCGCCAGTGCAGTCAGTCAAATTTTGCGGTCTCCTCCGACTCGACTTTTTCTTGGACCCGATGCGAGGAGGAGGCGAGCTGGCGGGATAGAAGGGAGCCGGCGCGGGAAAAAACCGGTTTCTTCGCCGACTCGCCCATCTGCTCGAGCGCAGCCGAGTTTTCTGAGGGAGGACACAAATCTAGGAAGGGACATCTCACCGAACTCTGATTTTCGGTATTTCAAAAAGAGGGGCCATAGTGCGTTCGCAATTGCGTTAAAAAACATGTTTTACGATTGCCGTTATTAAATGTTATAGAAATGCCGCCTACAAAGCTTCTAAATTTCCTGATTTTTGACGTCATCGATCAAAAGAAGCAAGGAGGAAGTGACGGGAGATTTAAACGCCAAAAATAAAAAAGCGCGCGCGCGCGCAGAAAATTTTTTTTTTGCGATGCGTTTTTTTTTGCGTGTTTATGACTACAACTTGCGTCGTTTTAGACAATAAAAAAAATACGACCTTTGGGGTGTCAGTGCCTCTTTAATGAAATGGAGTGTTTCGCTGGAAAGGGTGTGAAATGCGTTAAAAAGAGAAGACGCACTTAATGCGGGAGAGGTCACGCTGGGCAAATGACATTCCACAAACTCCATAAGTGAAGATGTCCCGTTAGGCGTACAGAATAAATATGGAGCACTCGCAGAATATCTTGGTGTAGTTGAGACACCTTGTGTAGCACTAAAAGAACAGTGCTCAGTTTCTGGGAAACTATGCACAGTGCAAACAGACCTCCTTGGGTCTCCGTGTAGCACTTGTTGCCCGACCATGGTTGCATACAAATTATTAATAATAACAATAATAATAAACTTTTATTCATAGGAATAGATAAATCCATATACACATTTGCAAGTCCGGCTTCAGGGCGCTGCCATCTTGCTTGGCTGGGTGCGCCTGGGCGAGTCATAATCCGATTACGAAGCCTTGCTAAGGCGTCGTAGTCGGATTATGGCCGCGCCCAAGAGCTGAGGAAGATGGCGGCGCCCTGAGACCGGACTTGCAAACGTGTCTACAGGTCTGCCTAAGCCAAGGGAGGCTTGTGTAGCATGACCTGGCAGTAGAGCCCAACCCTCACTAAACAGCAGAGGTCTCAACAGGATAAAACCAAGTAGGAAACACTCACGAAATGTCAACTGTAGATCTGTCACCTTGGTGGTATCGTGAAATAACTTTTTCAGATTCTTTTCGAGCCCATGGTTAGAATTAGTTAAGAATAAGTAATCTAGCTGGTAGTTCATTACAAATCTTGGGTACGTAAAATGGCCCAATGCTTTCCCCATAAGGAGTATACAGTAGGCTCGCGATAATTCAAACTCTGACATTTCGTACTTCCGGTTAATTCAAACAGATTTGAAAATTTTGGTTGTCCCGCTATGCTTTTAAGGTATTTATAAGCCGCTTAATTCGAACCAGGTTTTCGCTTAATTCATACTTTTTGTTCTCACGGCCCCGTTGAGTGCGCTTCTTTCGAACACCGGTGCACCGCAGAGAAGCAATACCCGCGTAGTTTGCGTTCGCGAGTGTTAGCTTCTCCGCAGTGCACCGGTGCTCGGAAAGAAGCGCACTCAACGGGGCTCAAGCGGGCACACATTAGCGGAAAAGCGGGGTTCACATTATGTGCTTCAAGACTAGCAATAATGACCAAGACGACATCGAGGATGAGGAACAGCTCACTGGCATCATGCTTTCTGGCCTTGACGCACATAATGTGAACGCCGAGCTGGCGGAATATGCTAGTCTTGACGACAATGTGTGTGTTTGTCGTGATGACTCATTAGAGGACATAGTACAGGAAGTAATGCCAGCACAGTGCAGCTGTGAGAGTGAAGATGACGATGAAGGAAGGGATGACCCACTACCAACTTTCACAGCCCCAGTGGCCTTTGAGCACATCGCTCAGCTCCGAAAGTTTGTGTGCAAAGGAAGAGTCCCGTAAAGAGCTACTTGCATTGGCTAATATTGAAAATTTTGTTTTGAGATCTCATGTGCTGACTAAACAGTCCACAATCAACAAATTTTTTGCCGGATGAATAAACTTAACGTCACAGTTCTTTCACCAGTGTGTTATGCCCGTACTTGCTTATAATTAGGCCTATGTAGAGGAAATTGGAAAAAATCTGCTTTGTATGTGTAGCTATCCATGTAACAAATCATAACGTTGTCTAGTATCATATTTAGATGAATTTCTGATAATTCAAACTAAAATCTGTGACTTCCTGGAGTTTGAATTAATGAGAGTCTACTGTAGATCACGAGAAATTTCATAGCGAGTAGTGTTCCTAAAAGTATGTGGGGCCACCCTCTCAGTTTTAAATTCACTGCACCAAAAGTGACGAAAACGACCGTCTGAATAAACAACGAGTAGAAACAAGGCAATTCGAGTAAGCTAAACAAGTTATCAGTTGAAGAAGGTGTTGAACTGTAAGCAATGCTTTTTAACATCCCCCTCAGAATGCTATCCAGTTCTGGCATGCCATTGTCAAGAGCAGTTAAAAAATAGAGTAACACAGTACTAAGGACACTATTGGGGAGGAGTAAGCGACGTGACGCCCCAAGCGGTTAACTTTAGAACTACACGGATGGGGACAACGAATACAATGACTCAGCGCTCGGCCGACTATAACCCGAACGCGAGCGCCATGCGTTCGGCTGGAGTTCGTGTTCTCCGGTGAGGGGGAGGAGGGGCTCTTTTGTTTCCACTCCGGCCTGCATGAACAATGCAGCATGCACGATGCCCAGCTCAGCACAAAAGCCGAAGTGGGTCAAGCTCGCATTCTCTGAGGATAGATCCGGCACTTAACGTCGCTTCGTCGATTGTTAGTATTTTTACGTTAAACTGTGCCCCGCGTCTATTGTAGAAGATGACGTGGACATGCCCACTAAGGCCCGTGGCCATGCGCACAGAGCCTTGTGTTGAGTAAACACACGACTGTGGGGAAAACAAAGCGGGTTTCGAGCGCCCCCTATAGTTCGATCTTCGCCCAATACACCAAAGAGTGCATAGGCATTTTTCTACTTGCAAACGGAAGGGAAAACTTTCAGGTTATAGAGCTGACAAGATACACTTCTTAGTCGTTTCGACACAAAAAGAGAGGTGCGTAGTCCAAGAAAGGTCAGAATCAAAGTATATTCTTAGATACTTGACAAGAGAGACATATTGAACAGGGTGGCAGCAACATGATACGTTATTGGAGTTATGCAAAAACAAAGGCGGAAACAATTTATCGTGTCCGGTATCAAACGCCTGTCGACACAAACCTACCTGTACAGCTACCGCCATCTATAAGCGACAGCGGCAAGCTCACAACCAGTCTGCTTGCCGCCATGCCTCGTAGATGGTGGCAACCTTTCCAGCTTTCGTAGAATAATGGATAGTTGGGCGCGTTGGTGGGAATTCATCGTAGGAAACAGCGCGAAAACGAATGACGTGACGATAAAGAAGCAGCACACGTAACGAGCACAGCGCTTGTCACGTGTGTTTCTTCGTCCTTGTCTGTTTTGCGCGCTGTTTCCCACGCTCTTATCAGTTTCGGTTTGGACTTAGGATGGGTCGGCCGCATGCCCTTTCGGGAAAGAACACTGGCTGCGTAAGGAGCGGCGACGTACGCAGCAGCGCGAATGGGGCCGCAATTGCCGCAGAGCCGCTGTCACCTCGACTTCCACTGCGTGGAGCGCTTCAGATTCCCTTGCCAAAGAAGAGCACATCGCTCGCCTGGAAAGCCTCCGCCGAGAACGGAACCAGTGATGTAAAGGGCGCCGGCGGGCCAACGCCACGGACGACGATCGTGCCACGGAGGCCAAGCGCAGGCGTGAGGCCCAGCGGCGACTGCACTCCACGCCGGCTGAACGGTTCCTGGGCGCGACGGCGAGGTTCTGGAGGGAGTTTGTGGATTACTCGTTTGGCGTCACATGCGCCACGTGCGCTTCATGGACTCTGGTTCGCCAGAGACGTATCCACGATCGGCGGCGTGTGGCTCGCCGGAGACGTATCCACGATCGGCTGTGTGTCGGACAAGAAGAAACGGGCGCGTGCGTGTTGCAGCAGTGTATCGAGTACAGCTCCGCTGCTCCTCCTTCTTCACGAGAGTGGAAAGGCTGAAGGATTTTTCCACGTGCTGCGGAAACATACCAGCTTTGTTTTAGAGGTGCTTACACTTATTCTGTTATTTCTAAACCAATTCATGACAGTAATAGCATTTTTCTACGGGTCCAAGATAGCATGTTCGATATCAGTATGACAAGAAAAAAGCAGAGTGTCATCTGCATATTGCAATACGTTACACATAACCACTTGAGAAAGGTCGTTAACATACACATTCAATAAAAGAGGGGATGACCACGGAACCTTGTGGGACTCAGAGCTAAGTTTGGCCTTTGTGCTCTGAACTAAGGACTGCATTGTGCTGCTCACCCCTATCCACATTGGTTTACTAATTTGGGCTTGAGAATCAAGTACAGAGATCGGCCATAAACAGGCTCCTCGCTAACAGCTTTCCGTTGGAGGTCGCACAAATGTGTTTTTGATTGGCATCGGCGAGTCTCCTCGGAGCGGTTCACAATATTCCATTGGGTTCTAAGTAAATATCTTGCACCAGAGGCAAGAACTCTGCGCATCTTTGTTTTTTGTCTTTTGGATGTTCATTTGTTTTGAAAAACAGATTCGCAAAAGAGATGCATTGTGAGTGCGTGCCTATAGTACTCACTGAAACCACGTTCCAGTGCTCCAAATATGGGGCTTGTTTGCTCGATTACATGTCAGCCAGTTTCCGTGGACTATATCAGCCTGCTTGTAAAGCAAACAGCGTAGTCCGAATTTAAGAGCTGGAATGCTCGTGATATCAGTTTGAGACGACTTATCATTGGCAGCTGTGTGTTAGTCTACCAACCCCA
>JAZHYW010046734.1:0-19662 GCA_037355805.1 Ixodes ricinus
ACCTTAGCGTTTGGCAATGGGCTGTCAATACACCCGTTCCAGCTAAGGGTTCGTTAATTTTGTCGAAATATTGGTGGTCTGTACGAATTAATCCGTTTCACATTATGGCCGGAGCGCTCTTCAAGCTCACAAAGCATGCAAAAAAAAAAAACGCAGGATAAGAGCAAACAAGTTTTGTGTACACTGTACTGGCAAAACCCAGTGTCGTTAGACGACCACAAACTGCGGGATGGAGCATTTTCCGTTCTTGTCGTTGATGTGCGTTCCTGGTGCTCGCAAACAACAGCCATGCACACAACGGCTCTCAAACCAGTAATTAACCTACCTATATGTAGTAACGGTTTTGCATGCGCTCTGTTATAAACTGGTGACGAGGTGTCCTAGCAGACAACTGAAAAACGACTGAGTGCAATGGCCAACTAGGGTGAGGCATAGCCTGAAGCGTGTTTGAACGTTTTCCGTTTCATGGTGAAAGTACCATTCAGATCCGGCAAAGGAGGACTGGAAGCTGTAGCAGATAAGGTTTTAAGTATCTCTGGGCATCACAGGAGCCACAGATAATGCCACCAAGAAGTAACTGCCTGATCGGATCACTGGGGTCAGCTACTCTTAAGCAGCTGCACGCTCTGGTTCAGTCGAGACAGGACACTCAAGCCTCTTGTGCGAAATTAGCCGAACGCACTTGAAGCCTATTTTTTCGCCGATGTGCTGCAAGAAACTGAAGTAAGCGAAGCCGTTTTCAACGCGCCAGGATGAACGTGAGTCACCAAGTAACTTCCGAGCACGACTACGATCAGTCATTAGCAACTGCGAATATGAGGGACAAAGCTTATGCACGCATATGTTCGTTGTTCACTGGTTTCATTATTGGACTTTCAGATAAATGCTTTAAATCATGTCTTGTCCAAGAGAAAGTGCTATCCATCGGCGCATCTCTCAGATTTTTGGAAAGCTTCTTTGGAGTGGAAGAAAAGTCTCGACAATCGAGAAATGCGGATGATACCCATCTCGCAGTGAGCAAAATGGCCTATATACTATGAGGCCTGGTACAAAATATGTTCGTTGCAGGAACTCGAATCACGTCGCAGTACAAGTGCCGCATGATATCTGAGAGTGCAGAGCTATGTGGCAACAAAGAGACATTGGCAAGATGTACAGAAACGAAGGTCATACGTATGGCAAGGCCTGACCAACAAGGAAAGGGTAGATTACAAGTAGTCAAAAGCGTTCTGTCCACATTTCGAACAGAAACAGCAAGTTTTTAGAATGTTAGATTGAAGACGAGTGAGATGGAATTTCAAATAGACACGTGGTCAAAAGTCACCTCACTAGACATTCAAACTTGGCATTGTTTTCAGAAGGCGTGTTGTCGAACGTAACTAGTTTAATGTTTGCTTAATGGTTACAATGTGGACGGCATCTACGTCCGCCATGCTCTCGGTTTCTTCGCCTAGGTCAGTAGAGGGAGGGGACCGTACGCCACCGCATTGCTTGATGGTGGCGCCATCTGTCGGCTCATCTTGTAACATCCTCCTTTGTTTGAGTAGGGACTACCTCACAATAAAGTCTTGAAACTTCTTTTGATAGAGCTGCTGTTCTCTTTGGGCGCGTAGGGGTACGGATTGGGGCGAGTTGGTGGTCAGCCTCGTAAGTCTCAGGTACTGGTGTCGTGTCTGGCTCGCGCTAAGGGGAACTTTTGACCTGGGATGTTCTGTGGTGCTCACGATCGTCCTGAGTAGTTGGGACATGTGCTTCTGCTTGTTGGCAGCTGGGTGCATCACGTATGTGCACTCTGTTGCGGCGTAGCACGCCGTCACTGACCTGTACTTTGTATGACCTGTCACCGCATTGTTCCATGATAGTTACCTTTGTCCATAATGCTTCTTTGGTTGGGAGAACCATCACATCTTGTCCCATGCCCAGAGGATGAAGGTCTTTGGTCCGTTTGTCGTGGTAGAAAACCATCCTTCAGTTTCTTCTGCTCCAACTGGTTTCTGGCAACGTGACAGCTTTTGGCAGCAGCTTCATGACTGTCGTTCGTAAACATGTGCGTGCGAGACGACCCATGAAGAGCTGTGCGGCGCTAGCATGCATGTGTTGCAACGGCGTGTTACGATCGTCAAGGAATGCCATCTGAGGATCGCCATTGCTTTTTTCTGCTTTCTTCAAAAGCATTTTGACAGTCTTCAAGGCAGACTCAGCCATACCGTTCGATCTTGGGTATCGTGGGCTGGACGTGGCATGTTCGAAGTTCCAACCGAACGATAATTTGTTGATACGTTTCAAAAACAAACTGCGAGCCGTTGTCCGTCACCAGAACACTTGGGATGCCGTGTCTTGCTAAGTGTGCTTTCTAGTCTGCGTATCACATGGGCAGATGTTAACGAGTTGAGGTTGATTGACCTCCCAGAAGTTGCTGTAATAGTCCACTGGGACTAGGAAGTGCTTGCTTTTGTGTTCCAGTATGTCGCATCTGACACGTTCCCACAGAAAGTCTGGTCTTGGGTGTCGTTTCAGCGTCTCTCGTTGTTGCACTGGTGAATGTTTCTGACACACTTTACAGGCTGATATGTGGTCCTTGATTTCAGCATTCATGCTTGGCCAGAAAATGCTGTCACGTGCACGTCGTGGAGGGCTTTCGATACCCATGGAGTGATGAATGTAGCTTTTCTTTCATCTCTCCACGGAGTGCTTTTGGGATCACCAGTCGTTGTCCCTTGCAAGACGATGTCATCTTCCACGACAAGCTCGTCTCGGAAAGGGAAGTACATCCTGAATTCTGGTGCAACATTGTTGCATTTCCTGTGGCCATCTAGTTAGAATTACTGTTGTCAGCTTTTGCAAGGTGTCATCCTTCAGGGTTGCATTGCGAATCTTCTCTGCATTATCCTTTCGCACAGGTAGGTGGTTCACCACGTTGACGTCTTCGAGCTGCTGTTCGCTTTGGTCATCTGGAAAGAATGCTCGTGACATTGTATCGGTAAGTCTAAGTTTCTTTCCTGGTCGGTACTGCTGGTCAATGTTGTAGCGTTGAGTCTGTAGGATCATCCCTTGCGGTCTTCTTGGAGACTTGGTCCAGCTGCTTCTTCATGACGGCTTGTAGTGGCTTATGGTCCGTGATTTCCGTTGTCAGTCTTTCCGAAAGTGTTCTGGTGAAACTTGTGCAAAGAGAAGACTGTTGCAAGCAGCATATCTTCCCTATTTGCGCATACCGCACTTCAGTAGGCGTAAGATCTCTGCTCGCAAAGAAAAATGGCTGTCCATCTTGGAGGAGTGCAGCTCCTAAGCCACGTTCGCTGACATTGCATTGTACCACCAGCGGTTTCTGTGGGTTGTAATATGCCCACACTCAGGGTTCTCGCTACCAAGTTCTTTGTCTCTTGAAACGCAGTTGTCTTGTTCATCACTCCACGCCCATGGTTCACTGTTGATGACCAGCTTTCTGAGCGGTTTTGTGACCTGGGAGAGCTTTGGCAGAAAGCGCTAGGTAGTTGCCCATTCCACAAAAGCGTTGCACACCTAGGACGTCAAATGGTGGGGGTATATCTTGAATGGCTCTAACATTTTCAGGGTCAACACGGAATCAGTCTTTTGTCAGCAGATGCCCCAGAAATGTTGTACTTAAGCGATGCAGCTCCGTTTTGTCTCTGTTGAGTCGCAGAACAATCTTCTGACATCTCTGCAGAAGGTTTTCCAGCTTATTGTCGTGATCACTGCGAGCTTCCATATCTGTTTCTCCAATGCCGTTTACTAGAATGTCAACTGCCACACAGAACATACCACTCAGTCCATCCAGAGCTGACTGCAGTCTCTTCTGAAAGATTTCACTGCTGATAGCGAGTCCAAATGCGAGGCATAGCCACCGGTAGCGTCCCATTGCTGCCTGGAAGGTGGTGAGAGGCTAGATTCTTCGTCCAAGATACACTGCCAGTAACCGTCTCGTAGGTCCAACTTCGAGAATATCTTTGATTTTGCGACTTCAGGCACAATATCATCCAGGATAGGTAAGGGTGCCTCTCCCGCTCTAAGGCTTCGTTGAGAGCCTGAGGGTCAATGCAGATTCTAATTTCACCATTTTTTTAGCGATGACCGTTCCGAGCTGACCCAAGGTATCTGTTCAGTGACACTCTAGATGATTCCAGCTTGTTCTAAGCGTCTTATAGTTGTCTCGAGCTGAGGCTCGATGTTCCGCTGGGGCTCGGCAACTTGTCACTGCTTTCGGACATGCCGCTGGCTTGGTCACAAGGTGTGCGGCGTCCAGGCAGAGAGCCTACAGAGGTTCCATAAACATCGGGGTACCTCTTCGTGATGTGGTCTCTTGAGTTCAGTTCACGAACGCTGGCAACCAGGTCGTAGTCAACCGTGATTAGCCCGATCAATTCAGCTGTCTTCCGTCCTATTAGAGGTGCTAAAGTCGTTACGGACCACAATGAGGTCAACAGACGCTGTCTCTGCCCGTTGGCTGTAGCCCCTTGGTCACGAATTTTTCAAACTGTTGGTCAAAAATTTTATCTTACAAAAGCTCTTTATTCTAGCCTTATGACTTCAAATACACAAGCTCGAGCTCTTTCTGAATAATGGTAATTAATTGAGGATGCGTGCTCTCATATGTACACAGTGTGACTCAAGGCTACCTTTATGGGTTCAACACTGGTCAAAACAATATTTTCGATTACTAAAACACATGTGTTGCATGCCCGTGCCTAGGCATCAACAGGTGGCATCATGGGTTGCGGTAGAAAAAAAAAACCGTCATTTTTAACTAGTGCAGAGAAATATGTCACACTTGCGGCACCGCACTCTGGTCTTGAAGGCACACTTCTCAGCTGCACCTCTTGAGGAATGGGGCCTCAACTTGCTGAGGACCATTGGTCTTTCGCATCATACATCACAGCATTTGGTGGCGATGGTCGTGCGTTGTGAGCTTGTCGGACTGGTGCTTGGGACTCAGCGCTTGGCCGGCCTCGTTTCTTCTGCACTTCTTGGTTCTGCTTGATGAGGCTCAGTTGCCACTTCGGTCTGAAACGACATCATGTCGTGTGTCTTGCTTCGTGCGAGGCCCTCGTTGCTCGCGTCTCGCACATACTCAAGCCACGAATTGTCAAGGGCTAACGACACAAAGTGTGACAGGACTCTCACGGTCCACTTTCTGGTTTTAGCACGCATGGGTTAAAGTGCCATGACAAAATCAAGTTTGTCCACGCCACCCATGAATTGATTGTAGTACAAGATTGCCTCTGGGCAGGGGATTTCAATTCTCTCTTTGGCAGCTACACTCCACCTTTTAGCCACACCAACTTCACCAGCGCCGACCTGGGTTGAAGCAATATTTACAACTCCATTGTCGAGCCACCTCTCCAGCACGGCATCACCTTCTTCGATGACTTTCTCGTCCATGCTTCCTCTTCCCTCTTTCTTCAGCTCCTTCTCAGTCTTCAAGCTGCAACCCATTAGGCGGTCAGCTCTGATTGTTCCTTTAGCAAAGATGCCCAGAGCTTTCAGTTCTCGAAGGTGACCAATTGACGTATAAGTAGTTGTCAAAAAAAATTTCAGGTTTTTGTGCGTCGGCATTGCCTGGACAGCCTCATTACAACAGACCCCCTAGCCCTTGGTGAGCATGAGTGGACTCAACACCTGTGCCTTTGCCCATGATATATCTCAAAATCACTGGGCAAGTCCGTCATGGCTGCAGCGTGCGAACACTTTCACACCTTCCGGATTTGGCTTTGACTTGATGACTTGCTTTGCGGCAACTTTTCCCGTAAATGGAATCATTTGCTCGTCCACACTCGAGTGTTCAAGAACGTCAAGCTCCAAGCAGCGGCGCTTCACTACGTCGATGAGTGGGCGCACTTTCCAGAACTTGTCGGTGCTACTCGGATCCTGAGTACTTGCATCTGTGATGTGTACAGCAGATCTGAATTTGAAGAATCTGTTGATTGGCATAGCATCCGCTACCACTGCGATCCGTGGTTCTGGGGCTACAGGTGAACAGGGTAAGGCGCAAAATGAAAAAAAAATTCGATTTTAGTTGCTAATTTAACAAGTTTAGTTCTTTCTGCACATTTTCCATTGTCACAGTGTTATTTAAAAGTTATATTTCGGGGCTGAAAATCACACTTCTTCCGAAAGCAAGTAGCAGGTGACCACGCCTCCTTTACGGGATACGCTCCCTGTTTATCAATAAATTTTGCGACAAATCAACTAACACCAGACCTAAAAACTTCTTCAGAAACAGATAATTAAAAAAAAATTATCTGACAACTATTGCATAGCATTTTTCCAAACCAAGACAATCCCGAGACGCTGTGCGCGTTTTTTCCAGGTGTGTACCGTGTCTACTTTCAAGTGTTTGTCTCTTTGTAATGACAAAATGGCGGCATAGGATGCCGTTCTTTCATTCAGTGGTGGTGGCATTGCATGTTTTTCGAATGTTTTGAAGTCCTGTGGATAGGAACCATGTGGAACACCATCAAGTGGCTGGGGAAGTTGACGTCACTTGGAATATGCTTACCACGAACCAAGCGACACGGCAGGTCCACCAAAGAGGCCGGGCGGGCAAGGCGATAAGCCGAAAAGCGAAGACATGACTTTAGCAATGCCTTCGCAAGCTGGCGGCTATTGAAAAAATGACTCTAAGGCTGTTGGTGCCAATAGAAATTTGTTATTCACTTCGTTTTTTTTACTTTAACCTCAATTATCCTCAAAACAGTGTTTTTTAGTACATAGGTGCCATTTTTTCCTTAACCTGGACATTATAGAGGGTTGATTTTTTATTCCTATCATCTACATGGGTTGTTGAAAAATACTGAACTAGAATTAAAAATCTGCACCTAGCAGTTTTTGAGTTATAATTTTTTTAACACATGAAGAAACTAAAATTTGAGTACTAAATTAGAATAAAAAAGTGAGAAAAATCTTATTTTAGATTGGTCTGAAATAATTCTAGTTCAGTAGATAAAACAGCCAAAATTTCGAACAAAATGATATGAACATGACAGGAATACTCCTAGTAGTCACCGAAAAAAAAATGTTCCTCAACATGGCCTCAAATGCATGGGGAGCGTAGGACTTGCCTGTTGCCTTAACTACATACAAATCCTGGGAAACTTTAGGACAGCCATGCACATCATCATCTCGAAAGAACACCTTAATTTTTTGCGGCGTGGTTCCAAGCCCTGACCCGGTTTTTTGAAGATGGTACCTGTTTGTGCGCCGCCGAGATTCTCGAAAACTTCGTCTGGAAGGTACCGGACAAAAATATTCCAAAGGTTCATGCGAGTTGTAACTGATACTCCACTTCGACATTAGTGCAGAGTAGTGCGTCCGGATTGAAATCGGTTGACACCCAGTTCACTGTTCTTTTCGTTTCTTCGGCGCTTCCTCTGGAGCATCTTCATCTTCCCGGACACGCTACTTTCCTCAGCGTTGCACCAGCAGCTGCTTTCGCCTTGCTGGTAGATGGCTCTCCAAGGTCATGGTCCTGAACACAAATACAAATATGGGCAACAAGTTATATGATATCACTCACCAGCTCTCGCAACAAGAATTTACCAAAGCCACAACCTCTGATGACACCAACTCATCGTCGGAGAGATCGGCATCTGACACATTGCCGTCGGTGACTCGCTTGAAATATGGCTCACAGCTGCAGTAACTGATGCCTTTCGTCTTTCTCTTGCGTGTTTCTCGATGTGTTGTAAGCAAAAATAGAAACAAATCGATTTTCGTGCACAAATAGAGCATGCCGGTGCTTGTGCACCGAAGGCTAAAGCCCGAAGTACTGATTGAGTCACGCTGTGTACGCCGCTTGTGCACGCTCATGAACGTGTTTTGGCATTCACTTGATGCCATGACTAATGCCAAAACACGTGTTTGGTATTTTATGAGAAAAGAATATGCTTTTCTAATAATATGCGGCATTCTTATGTCTAGGGGAGCGATGATACATTTAGGAAACCAAATTCAAACAGGCACTTACCGGAGCTTCCATATGAACGTGGAGGCGTCCATCTTGAATGCATGATTTAAGTCATGCTTCGAGCTCTTAGAGCTAGATGGCGCCCCATAATGGCCAAAAAGGTCTCGAATATAAGCCTTACCGCAGCGCGAGGTGTGGTTTATGGCTTCAGCGCGAACAAAAAGGCTAAAACAATTGCGTGTACATACGGAGACACAGTGACTGAAAGGGGTAGTCACCTTCAGCCTTGCTTTGCCAGATGGGATGACTTTCGTGCCATTCCACATGCGCAGGGTTGTCGAGGTTGGGTCGATCTGTCTAGGTGTCACACTCTTGTAGTTGGTAACATTCAGGTGCAGCTGCACTGTTCATTTAAAGCTTGACTTTTCTTTCATTGACGGTCAAGGTTGCAAATAACGAGCTTGATTTGCCGTCCTGCATCGTGAGTATCTCTTCTGTTGAGTCGTTTTAATCGTGCTCCTTCACAGTAGCGGCAGTCTTGGTGCTTTTGCATACCGTTGCAAAATGATTCCACTTCTTGCACTTGTTGCAGGTTTGGTTCCATGCTGGATATGCTTGTTTTGTAGGCTCGTGAGTCCTGCCGCAGTATCTACAGGTCTGTACTGGTTGCTTGAACGCAATCTGTCTTTTTCTCGGTCGGCACGTGGTAGTAGGCGGCGGTCGCTGCTACCTTTCATTGCATGGACTTCCTCGGCGACTGATGTGCCTTTACTAACACCTTTATTTGTACCTTCGTCGACTCGTGCGCTAGGCACACCTTGACGACTTTCTCAAGCATCGGTTTCTTTAGTTTCAGAATGTCCGCACGTGCTTTCTCGTCGTTTACTGCACAGATGATTTGGTGACAGATTATCTTCTCCTTTTCCGTTCGAAATTGCAGTCGCGGGTTTTTAGTTTCCAGGTCGGTCAGAAAAGTGTCGAACCTCTCGTCGGGGAGTTGTACTCGCATGCGGAAAACGTAGCGTGAGTACACTTCGCTCTATTTCGGCAGAAAGTGCGCACCCAGTAGCTTCACAACGTGGTCGAAGCTGGAATTCAGGGGTGCGGTCTCGCCTGCGGCTACACTCCTCCAGAAGTCCAGAGTGTTGTAAATGTCTAGCAGACTTGGTCCTCCAACCGTGAAAAGTAGTGCGACTCGCCTTTCCCAATGGTGCTCCAGCAGGTATTGGCCGCTTTTAGGTAGAGCGTGACGGCTCGCTTGAACATCCCGCAATTGTTCTGCAGCGTTGCTGGCGTTTTCCAAACTTTGGTGGTGGTGGTGATCCTGTCCATGCTTGCTTCCGTGGTCGTGGTGGTCGTAACTCAAGCTGTTGGCTATTGCTTCTAACACAACGCTTCTAACACAATGTTTCAAAAGGCGTGTTCTCAAACGTAACTAGTTTAATGTTTGCTTAGTGCTCACAATGTGCACGGCATCTGCGTCCGCCATTCTCGCCGTTTTTTCTGGTTTAGGTGAGTAGAAGGAGGGGGGGAGGCCACCCGTACGCCACCGCATTGCTTGGGTTGTGGCGTCATCTGTCGGCTCACCTTGTAACAGGCATTGGCCTCGGGAAACCAGAGTTCGGGACGAAGCCCATAACAGGCCGCCAAAACTTGAACACCGTCCCGATCAAGGTCATGGGTCAATGTATACCTGCAGGTTTAATTCCAAGAAAACGAAAGTACAGTTCTGAGGTGCATTTTTTTATTAACACGTAAGGCACGTAAACTTGTTTTGGTGAACCTGTGTGAGGGCACTCAAACCGGATCTCAACAAACTGTTCGTCGCGCTTGTGAGCACGAAAGAAATTCGCAAGACGTTACAAATTAAGCATGCAGAACTATTCAGGGAATGAGCTTAGCCTCGTGCACGCAAATTAAGACTCGCAACTTCAGTTCGAGGAGAACGTCATTCCGAAGCCCAAGCGGCCATGACTACTACCATTTGAATCACGAGAGAAGTGGTGGAGTCTGACTTCAGGAGGCTAGTTTTAAAATGAAGTTTTGATTTCAGTACAAACAGCGCAGTTGGCCACCCCGATCGTTGTTGTCCGGAAGAACAGTTGATCTGTGAGTGTATGGGAAGAGATTTCGGCGTGACTGCCGATCCTTAGTTGAATGTCTAAAAAAACCCGCTTCCACGGGCTAAGAATCTTTTGAAGCTCAACGGAGGACAGAATTTCTCGAAACTAGATCTGGAGACCTAGAAATTGAGAGTTGGAAGAATATACAAGGAAATATATCGTTATTAGCACACACAATAGAATTACAGTACAGCCATTTAACCAGTATGCCATTTGGGATACTGGTCAGCCCCTCCATTTTCCGAGAGGACCATGCAAAAGTAACTTCCTCGCTTAAAGAGCCTGGCATACTACTTGGATAATATAATTGTTAGCGGGAAAAGTAATCGAGCAACACATTAAGAACTTGTTCGCTCTTCTTCGGCTCAAGGAGTATGGGTTCATCATGAAGAAAGAAAAGTGTGAGTTCATGTATCCCCGAAGTGGAGTACTTGGGTAAGATATTGCGGGACGAAGAACACTCCCGTCTGAAAAAAAAAGATGAGAGCAATGTTGGAACATGCCTGAGACAGCTAACCGTCATTTTCTACGAGCGCTCCTGGTCATGGTACAATATTACGCGAAGTATTTCCCGAGTAACAGAATTTGCGCCCGCTGAACGCACTGCTCAAAAGGGTGTTCCTTGGCAGCGGAGCGTGCCTTGCTTGGAATTATTTGAGGATATAAAATCTCTGTCTGATATCTATTGATACTCCCGTTCACTTTGACCCAGGTGAGACAGTCTACCTGGCAGCTGATGCGTCATCGATTGGGTTGGAGCGGTCATATTCTACAACATAAGCGGAAAAAACACCCAATTTCACATGCGTCTAAAAATTTAACATCGGCAGAAAACGATAAGCCCAGATCGAGCGAGAAGCTCTTCGCAATTATGGTTGGAAAAACAAAATTCAGCAACATATTTGGGGAAGAATTTTGTCCTGTCCACCGAGAACCAGCCATTCACTGTTATATTTGGAGCGGTGAAAATAATCGTTCTGAAAGCTGCCAATAGTATTTCCACGATGGGCCTTCCCACTGCAAGTGTACTCGTATGAAATCAAATAATGCCCATATCTCCGTTTGGAAGCGCTGATAGTTTGTCATGACTATCTCAAGGACCTGATGCCGAGTTTGATGCTGAACTGCTACAGCATATAGTGGCAGATGTTTTGAGCTTCGTTTCTTCAGATATCTTGGCGATTGTTGAAGACAAGATTGTCACGAATGACAGACGATGAGGCTAGGAGAAAACAGAACGAACTAAAGGTTAAATTGGGGCGAACTTGTACCATAAACGAAAAGGAAGAACAGATGTCGAGAAGGCAGCAGCGAGCGTCGACGGCGGCAGCAGCAAGCCGAAGGTACTTCAGCGTAACAGCTGGGTATCGCGAGAGAGAATCAGTGAATGAATCGGCAACGCGGTGCACTATTTTTTATTTACTATATCCATCATCTCGAATATTCGACCTATAATGTTCGGGAAAGAGCTAGGGTGAGACTGACAAAAAAGGTAATTCTGGCCTCTTTATAGTTTACGCTTGGGATAAGAGTGTACGTGGATCTTCTAGATGAACGGATGAGCTTATCTTCGCAATCAGGCGCGTGGAATTACTCCCCCTGTAAAATCGCATCGCCCCGATGGAACAAAAAACCAAAACAAGTAATAGAACCAAAACACCTCCTCTGGAAAACGAAAACGAAGTCCTCAGTGCTACCGAGCGTAGAACGGCTTGAGCCTAACGACGTGAACCACCTCGGGTCGTGGTCGGCGTGGTGATGACGTTTGCATTCCGTCGTGCACCAGTTCGTAGTTGAGCTCCCTTAGGCAAGGAAGTTCCTTGCACGGTTCGAAAGTAACATTTCAACAGTTTTTGCTGAGGCCGCGGCGACAAGTATGTTTCCACACCCACACCCTAGTCTCCAGGTGGGAAGTGTACGTCCCGACGACGAAGGTCGGTCAGCGTCGATGCACTGCTGGTCTTGAATCTAGAGTCGGGCGAGCTGGCGTACTTCCTTGGCCCTTTGAGCAACAGCCTGGACGTCGTCTCCAAATCCTCAGCTGGCTCGTGGGGCAGCATAACGTCCAGAATGATCGTTACGTTCGGAACATCTACCTGCTGGAAAGCTGTTACTCCAGTGGTCCCTTGAACTGCCGTGTTTTAGGCAAACGTGACGTAGGTGAGACGTCGTCCCACGTCTTGTGCTCAATGTCGACTTACATGGTGATCATGTCGGCGATGGTCTCAGTTTAGCCGTCCCGTCGGCCCGTTTGTCTGTGGATGGTCCTGGCCGTTCTTTGGCGATGGACGGTGAGGTTGAGCCGGAAAGTCTTCTGAATTTCCCGTTCCAAAAATGACGACCCTTAGTCTGTAACCAGTTCTTTGTGGGCACCAGTGCCTGAAAACGACGGCATCGATGAAGAACTCGGCTTTTCCACAGCGGTTCTCGACGGAAAGCGCTTTTGTGCTTTCGGCGTACCTATCAAAGTAATCGGTGGCGACGATGACACACCGGTTTTCTTGCGTCGATGGTGGGAACGGCCCAAGCAAGCCCATTTCGATCTCGATAGAACGGCGTAGTGCGGAAGTGATCGGCTGCAAGAGTCCCGCCGGCCTTCGTCTGTGGTTTCTTGCTTCGTTGGCATTCGCGGCACGATCGGACGAACAGGTAGGACAGTCTTCGGGAGCTTGGGCGAGTGGTATTTTTCTGGAACCCGATCGGAACGAGAAATTTCCCCTACATCTGTGAAAATTTTCTAAACGACCTTGGTATCGAACTCATACAGATTTCGTAGAATGTCAGAACACTATATATGTGGTGTTGTGACATGAACTGCCAAACCAGGTGGTCAGCGACAATGACCCACAGTACACTAGCGCCGCGTTCAAGGATCTCCTAGAGCAGCAGGGCAACCAAAACATTCTAACAAAGCCTTACCATCTTAAGTCAAACGGATTGGCCAGTAACTTTGTCAAAACGCTAAAGTTGTTGTTGTTGTTTATTGCCCAGAGGAAAGGCCCGCAGGCCTAAGTGGGAAAGAGATGGGGTAAAGGAAAGCGGGGAGGCCTGGTGGTATGGACGAAGCCTAGAAGGCTTCGGGCGCAGGCGTTGTTGGTCGTTCAGGTCTTGTAGGGCTCCGGATCGTCCCACCGTATCCCCGCCTGGAGGACGTCGTGCTCCCGATCTGCCCGTATCCCCGGGCAGGTCCAGATGAGATGGCGAACATCCACCTGGTCCGCCGGAGCGGGGCAGTGGGGGCAGGCGGGAGAAACGCGGCTGCGGGTCCCCTTGCCAGGATGAGAGGACTGCCGGTGTGATAGCGCATCCAGTGCGAATGCGCCGGAGCAACACCTCCTGAGCCGGGATAGACCAGGGGAACCCCGGGCGGTGCACGGTGGTATGAGAGCTCGCGTGCTTGCCCGGATCCTGGTCTTAGGTGGCCAGAAGGGTCGCCACGAGGTCCATGGGGAGGGTGTGGCTCTGCCGGTCCTCTGATTGGGCTGCCCGTTTGGCCGCCTCATGAGCCACTATGTTGCCCTCTGCAGGGCCGTGGCCCTGCACCCAGTCGATGACGACCATGCCCGCGAAATGGTGTCGTAAACGATGGATCTTTTCAACAATGTTCATGGCTTGTTTGGTCTGTTTCAGGTGCCTAATGGCCTGAGCGGAGTCAGTGAAGATGGTCACTTGAGCAATGGAGTGATCTTTGAGGCTGCGAGAAGGGCTTCATAGATGGCTTGTAGCTCAAGCAGCAAAGGAGATGCGTCCGATGCAGCTAAAGGCAGCTTTACAAAAGCCCAAGAAGGTAAAAGAAAAAGAAGGAATAAGACAGTTCCTTCAGAAGTATAGTGCATTGCCACGCTCCACAAAAAGACAACCTCCGTGCGAGATGCTAGAAAGCGACGCTATAGAACGACATCCGGCTTCATCGAGCCTCAGGAGTTGTCCGAAGAGTTTCGTGGTCACACCTCTCTAAAAAACCAAGTACGACAAGAAAAGTAGGGACCGGGTATTTAAAATAAATAAGGAAGTCTGATGAAAGATAGGCTAAAGAAGAACCACTGGAGCCAAGGTTTCATCATCAGACAAGAGGGAAGCGTCTAGTTTGAAATGAAAACAAAGGATAACGAGCGACAGCGGGTACACGCACAGATCAGCCCAAGAAAACAAAATCTGCGAAAAAGATTGAAGAGCGACGTACTCTCCCAGTCCCTTTGATCATGTTTCACAGATGTGATCCAATGTCACCTCTATCCGGTACAACAGATACAACTATCGAAGCATCAGTAACTACAGCCGATGCTACTGTGGTTTGTGGGCATCCAAGCAGGCAACTCAGTGCATCTGATCGTCTGTGATGACGTGGGCTGAAGAAACGACGAGGAAGACGACGCAGATGAACGCCGTGATTACATGGATGATCAAAGATGAAGAAGACTGCAAGACCGGATCAAGAAATGGGTATAAGAAAAAAGAAGAGGAGGACGACACGAGGAGAGTGAACGGGACACACGCTCGAGGCGCTCGAAAAAGGCGGTTGGGCATCGGCACCCGGCTCAACACCAGCGGTCCCGGCAGTCTAGGAAGATTTCGGACGGGCGCCAACAGGCCCGTTGGGAACTTTGAACCTGTACACCGTGGGCCGCCGCCGTTAGCCAAGCTGCAGCCAGCAAACCTACGCCTGGGCAGACCCAGCCTGCCAGGCTCCAGAATCAACGTTACGACAACGAGGCGTCTTCTCGGCAATAACATCGTGTGAGCTGTAAGCGAAGTCGGCGGACTGAACTTTGTACATATTTTGATGACTCTCGTAACTTGTTTGTCTTCTCTATCTGACTTTTATTTTTGATTTCTTACTCTGTAAATAATATCTTTCTTCTTACAACCACCGCTCCGGAATTCTGAGTTCCTTCCTTATCCATTTCCATCACAATCTGGCGTCCGCGACAGGACCTCTCTTTCTAACATCTTAAGAGAGCAGAATTCCAGGACGGTGCTGTGAGAGAAATGAGTATGGATACAGAAAAGATACTAGCTCTTGGTAAAGAACTGGGATACACTGGGGTAGAGCTTCGCGACTGGGTTGAGCAAGAACGCAACCGGCAACGCGAAGAACGCCACCTGTTACGAGACGAAGCACGGGAGTCAGCTAAAGAGGCACAGGACGCGGCTGATCGAGAGATCCGTAGATTGCAACAAGAACGGGAAGTGTTAGAACTTCGACTCCGACTGCGAGACAGTACCAGTTCAGATCGGAATGAGAACGAGGGTGGTACCAGTGGGGGAGAAAATCAGGAAGCGCAAGCTAATTGTCGCAGCCCCCATAAACTCATTCCACCGTTTAACGAAAAACGAGACGACTTGGATGCTTACCTCCAGCGTTTTGAAAGAGTCGCAAGCAGCCAAAACTGGCCTCCTGCCAAATGGGCATTGTCATTAAGCTTGTGCCTCACCGGCGAGGCCCTGACTGTAGTTGGCAGGATGACTCCTGACGAGTCTTTAGACTACGCAAAAGTCAAGCTGAGCCTGCTACAGCGGTTTCGCTATACGACCGAAGGCTACCGCGAGAAATTCAGGGATGGCAAGCCCGACGAGGCGGAGACAGGGAGACAATTTGCGGCTCGACTATTGGGATACTTTGACCGTTGGATCGAGACAGGAGAAACCCCTAAGACGTATGAAGGGCTAAGGGACCTGATAGTCTCAGAGCAGTTCCTGAAGAGATGCAGCGCAAAGCTATCTATATTCCTAAAAGAAAGAAACTGCAGGACCCTGGAGAATCTGGCGACAACCGCAGACCACTTCCTTGAAGCACAGGGACAGACTAGCCTCTTTAAATTGAAAGATGATTCGGACCACAAGAGTGGAGGCCATGGGAAAGAAGGCAGTAAAACACAACCGTCTATGAGGGTAGCCAGTCGATGCTACCTCTGCAATAAACCTGGTCATAGAGCAGCCGATTGTTGGACGAGTTCCAAGGCTCCGCGTCCTTCTGCGTGTTGGAGGTGTGGAAAGGCTGGGCACAAAGCAGAAGCTTGTAACTGGAAGTCAGACGGAGCGAAAGACAAGGCTCCCCAGGCTTCCTGTGTGTTAAAGACAGATGACGAAACCGAAGCAGAAAAGACTTATGTCTTAGTAAAAAACGGGGACAAGATCCCAATAGTAAATATGGCACTTGGAAAACCTCCACGTTTCCTAGTAGACGATATGCCAGTGGTGAGAGGAGAAGTGGGAGGTCGAACGGTAACGGTCCTCAGAGACAGCGGCTGCAACACAGTTGTTGTGAAAAGAAGCCTGGTTCCAGATAACAAGCTAACTGGCTTTTCCAGTCCAGTTTTTCTTCTGGACAGGACGATTAAATATTTACCAGAGGCGGAGATTGAAGTAAAAACACCATACTTCACGGGCAGCTTGGTGGCGAAGTGTATGGATAACCCGTTGTACGACTTGGTACTCGGAAATGTTAAAGGAGTGAGGAGGATTGATGATCCCGATGAAGAATGGGATTGTGACAAAGGACAAACAGTGTCTGAAGCGAGAGAAGAGGAAATCGGGACTGAAGAGACGGCAGTAGGAAGGGAAACTGCTAAAGAACTCGCAATGAGCGAGAAACGTGAAGAGAAAGACTGTAAGGTCTTGGAGAAAGAAAGTGATTGTGCAGGGGCGCTAGGAAAGGCGCCAGGCAAGAAAAACATTTCCGGGTTACCAGTCATGTCAGTGGAGCCAACAGAAGTTGATAACAGAAAGCTGAGAATGGCTCAGGAGAACGACGAAACGCTGAAGAAGTGCTTTGCTTCCATCGGGAGAAGTTTCCTATTCAACCATCGAGCGAGAGTGTCTCGCCCTTGTATGGGTGGTGCAGAAATTTCACATATTTTTGTATGGAAAATATTTCAAAGCGGCCATCAACCCTTAGAATACATTCACACCGCCAAACAACTCAACAGTCGCGTGCTGCGATGGAGTCTGCTGCTGGCTGAATACGATTTTCATGTCATGTACATTCGGGGCAGTCAGAACTTTGGGGCTGACTATTTGAGCCGACTATAGTACGCCTCCGTAAAGGATGAGATTCCTCAAACAGTTGCGAGGGCTGCTATTGAAGTGAAACAATTTTTGTTTCCATTTTCCTAAGTGCATAACGTTTCGGTCTTTACTTTCCGTTGTTGGATCTTATTTAAACAATTTCTTGAAAAGGGGGTGAATGTGATGATGTGGGCTGAACAAACGACGAGGAAGACGACGCAGATGAACGCCGTGATCACATGGATAATCAAAGATGAAGAAGACTGCAAGACCGGATCAAGAAATGGGAATAAGAAAAAAGAAGAGGAGGACGACACGAGGAGAGTGAACGTGACACACGCTCGAGGCGCTCGAAAAAGGCGGTTGGGCATCGGCACCCGGCTCAACACCAGCGGTCCCGGCAGTCTAGGAAGATTCCGGACGGGCGCCAACAGGCCCGTGGGGACTTTGAACCTGCACACCGTGGACCGCCGCAGTTAGCCAAGCTGCAGCCAGCAAACCTACGCCTGGGCCGACCCAGCCTGCCAGGCTCCAGAATCAACGTTGCGACAACGAGGCGTCTTCTCGGCAATACCATCGTGTGAGCCGTAAGCGAAGTCGGCGGACTGAACTTTGTACATAATTTGATGACTCTCGTAACTTGTTTTTCTACTCTATCTGACTTTTATTTTTGATTTCTTACTCTGTAAATAATATCTTTCTTCTTACAACCACCGCTCCGGAATTCTGAGTTCCTTCCTTATCCATTTCCATCACACCGTCTTTAAGCTTCAGTTTGATGAAGGGAGAAATGTAGTAGCGTAGCCAGTGCCTGTAAACGACAACGACGAACCGGAGAATGGTGCAGTTGGCGTTCTTGAGGTTAATGTGCGATCTCGGTGTTCCCGTAGAGCAATCATGCAACACCGCAGCTCTCAAACCGGTAATAAACCTGACTGTATTTAGGAAACCGTTTTGCATGCACTCTGTTGCACGCACTCTGCGCTTGATTTGAACGAGCCGACGTGATTAGAATGCTGAACGCCATGAAGTTACAATTTCGGCATGTCCTGTCTGGTTACTTGGCTGGTGAAGTCGGCTGTACTTTTGACTTAAAGGGGTGGTGCAACAAAATTCAACTGGAATGTGCTCACTTTACACAGGCGCTTACGGCCAGTAGTGCGGGACACAAGGATATTTCAAGGTAACGCCAGTGGCGAAGAAGCTCCCGTGTTGCGGTGCAACTTTCAAGGACAAAAGCGAGCATTTTCATTCAATTTCTCAAGCGCAAAACTTAATGACGTAAGCTGGGCGGTTGCAGTACCGCCAAGTGACGATATTTGAATGCTTCATAGGTTAGACCCGAGCATGGCGTGGGCAGCTTGATGCACGGGCTCTTGATAATCGACTGTTCGAGAAGCATTCGTGTGGTCGCCCGTGTCCACTCGCTGCAATGACGACAATAGCCGTAGCCATAAAAATGTCTCGAACTCAGCGTGTGTTCTGGAGCCTTGCCAACCCCACCGCGTGGCTATGATCAACATTGTTGGCATATATACGTTCCAGATCACGTGGCCGCTTGTTCTTGCTGCGAGTTGAGAAGGTGAACGCTGCTCGTTTTTCTTTATTTGTTTCTGCGACTTCGATTGCGGTGGTAAAAAACGAACGGGTGTTTCAAAGGTCATTAACGTCAGGTATCCGTTCTAAGTGGTACTTGCGCAAAGTACAAAAAGTCGTTATATTGTCCCCTTTATATTAAAACATAATGTAGGAATGCCGAAGCTTCCGTTGGGCCGCCAAGCTAGAAATAGACCTGTAGCAGAACAGGCGTCTGCCACATCCAGCACCGCTGCTGTGACACCGAAGAAGGATCGCGGCCGTCAGCGGCACAGTCTCTATGACGTCATCAGGCGGAAATCTAGGCGACCATTTGCTTGAACGCAGTGACGTCAAAAAACGCGAACTGTCATGCTGATGATGTGGTGATCCGGGCGGTTGGTCGTAGAAATGCTGTGGAAAAGCACGAGCGAAGGCGAGTGTCAGCTCCCCTTACGGCGTCCCAACTCCTAGCTCCCGAAGCCTCCTTGGAGTGCCAAGCTGCAAAGCGACCTACGCTGCCAGAACAGGCGTCTGTCAAATGCACCACGTTTGCTTTGACACCGATGCACGGTCGCGACCGCCGACAGCATGACTTTTATAAGACGTCACGATGCGGAAGCTGAGGGACCACCTTTTTGGAAGCGGTAAAGACATCCGTCGGGGACGCGTTGCAGGCACCAAAGTTTCAAATAAAAGTAGCAATGTTACTGTTACTGTTAACGCAACGAAAACGCCAATTTGTTACAGTTAGTGGCTTTCAAGAAGGAGCGGCGTTCTTTGTAAGTCTTTTGCCATTCGTTTACAAATCAAGAATAAAGTGAAAAGTGTATCCTCCCCCCCTCTCCCAGTTATAAAAAACGGTGCTTCTTCCGATAAACAAAACTGTGCCGGTTCACAAATGCTTCCTGGATACCTCCCTTTTATGAATGTGGATAATGAATAGAGGGGTCAAAATACAATGATCAATTAAGAAACCAGGATTATTCAGCAATACGTAACTGGCCCCCCCCCCCCCCCCCCCCCCCCCCCCCC
>JAZHYW010046735.1:0-38130 GCA_037355805.1 Ixodes ricinus
TATTGAGCGTCTTATCTTCGCTCGCAAGCCAATGAGATCGAGGCATTAGCCGATAAGAATGCCGAAGATTCAATCACAAAGTAAGGAGCTTGACTGTAATAAACTACACCCAGAGTCTTTTTAAGTTGTCGGTGAACATGGCCGTTGAACCTGTCGTTCGTCACAGGTAATATATGGGTCATCTGAAATGCCGAGGCTCGATTTAAAATGTGCTGTAAAAATCGGCGCCTTAAGACCTAGCAGTCTAACGTTTTCGTCAAATATGTATTTTACAGGTGAGGCTTTATCTTGTAAAATTACGATGTGTAGCTCCCTTTCTGTAAAAAATACGGCCAGAAAATTTGTCTATGGTCAATGGCGGACGGCGACGCAGACGACCGAGTCAAGTGACGTGGTGCGTTTGGCGCACGTATCGACAGATGGCGCTACCTCCTTGTTTCGGCTTGCTATTAAAATATATATAGACTGCCGGCAACGAACGTGGTCTATTCAAATAACACTAATATGTTGTGCAATGTACGTTCGGTTTGAAAATATTTGCGGAGAATAATAACAATACGTGAAGAAGCAAAAATTAAAAACAAAAGAGGTTGCATAAGGACGGCGCTCTTGTTACCGACGGGTTTCGTCTGCATGTCGTCTGCGTTCTTTCGCTGGTCGTATACACGCTTCCGAGGCTGACACCGGCGCCATCTATCAATACGTGCTCCAAACTCGCGCCGCTACTAGACTCGGTCGCCTGCGTCGACGTCCGCCGTTGACCCAGGCAAGTATTTGGCCCTATTAAGGGAGCTACACTTTGCAGTCTTACGAAGTACAACCCACCTGTGAAATACACCTTTGGCGAAACGCCTAGGTCGCTACGTGTTGGCGCCGGATGTTTACGGCACGTTTTAGATCGAACCTCGTCATATCAGACGCCCTATACTCATCATACTTCGTTTCACATCAAGTCCAACCGCAGGCCGACACTACGGTCCGATAGAGCCAATCAAGCGGCTCCAAAAGTGCATCGTAACGGCGCTCGTCGTCTTTGTGCGTTGGCTATCGCAGGCTAAACCAAGACCACGTTGGGACATAAGCACACGAGCGTGCATCATTCGCTGTAAGTTGGTAGCTTCGCCGGCGACATCGAACGCACAGAAATGACGAGCGACATGACGACCGCACTTTTGACACTGCCTCATTGAATTCATCGTATCGTAGCGTCGGCTGCGGTACGACTTTAAGGCGCGTTCACACTTGCGAATCGCAACTACCACGCGACAGTTTTGCCCAAAGGCGACCGGTTCGGGCCAGTTGCTATAACAGCGGTTTATGTTTCTCAAATATTTATATAAATTAAGTTTCACACTGTTGTTTCCTATATGATAGAAATACAATTATTAGAAAACCCTGATAATTCCTATAGAATAAAACTAGTTCTTCTTTTCCAGACCAGTTAAGTGCCATGGCAAAAAACTGGGCCAATCACATTGCCTCTACCAATGTCATTCAACACCGGCCGCAATCGGGGAAAATGACGATATGGTGAAAACATTTACTGGCACACCAACGTCCCAGCTAATTTCAAAATAGAACGGTACGTACAAATGGTGTTGTTTGCTCCGCGCACTGCGAACTGTTTATACTCATTCACACTAAGATGCTATCAGATTATCATCACTAATATTCAAGTGGCCTAAGGCGTAGCAGCTCCACCTATGATCGCTCGCCGTCAATGAGATTTCTTTCTTAGTCAATAAGAAACCTACCACAGAACAAGATGCACAAGCCGCGCAATGCATCTCTTAGCTAGCATGTCAGTGATTGAAGTTAAAACGATGCCTCACGCGAACATTGCTAAAACGCATGCAGACCACGATTGATTTGTGAAAATTGCGAGAGTTAGGCACTAACAAGTATACCTTTAAGGCATCTTAGGTTAAAGACGTCTATTTAGTCTATAGATTTAGGGTATTATAACTTTTCGTTGGCCGTAAGGGCTAAATATGGTCAGATGTGCCAACAGTTAATATAGCCATATTGTTAACATTGTTGATATTGTTAATATCAACAATGTTGATATTAACTATAGTCCGATGTTAATATCAACAATGTTGATATTAACATTATTGACCTTGCTAATATTGTTAATATAGCCAATATTGTTAACAATTATGAACATCAATACGACATCTGCACGCCAAATTTCGCAACGCCTCGCTGGTCGTGTCGAGACGTCTCATCAGCCATGCTAACTTCAAAGTCGCAGGCGTTGATTCCTTCCCGGTTTTGATCAAAATGGTCGATGGTGCGTACAAAAATCATTGTCAAAGAATTCAGATTTTCTCAATACCGTAAATCCTGTCTTTCTTAGAATGGCGTTATTTTACTGAGACAGCATTCAAGACCTCTCGATGGCTCTCTTTGCATGATGTTCTGTCACGTCTTCCGCTGTTGCCAAAGAAAACGCTCTGTTTTGTGGTAAAAATCTCAGCTGTTGGACTCCGTTTAAAAGTGAATTACGTGAGCGGCAGGATATTAAAATTCGTATATTGCGCAGATAATATTCCTAAAAGCAATGACAGTATAATTTGATTGTTTTCTGAAAGACACTCATTTACCAGAGAATCCCTCTAAGAAAGCCAATTTTAGGAGGACTACGAACACGGGCAAAGCGCTGGGGTGCGCTAAAGTTGCCACTCTTGCAACCGCCGCAAGGCAAGTGATTCGAAAATGCGTAAAATAATATTACCGGCGTCCTCGCAACGCCAGTCTTGCGCTTGCTGCACGAAGGGCGACTTTAGCGCATCCCCGCACTCCCCACGTGCTTCAAGTCGTCCTCAAATGGACTTATTCTTGAACCCTATGTTGATGTTCACCAACTAAAATAGTATTTAGTAAATTTTAGGTAAATATTTTTATAAACAGTGCTATTCTTGTTGTTTGTTTTTGCAATCCCTGGCATCCTCCGTAGGTGCAATTTAATCTTGAAAAGTGGTCCTTTATTCAATCCCCATACTTTAAGGATGTTTAAGAGTTCCTTGAAGCACCTGGTATGATTGATGGTATAACAACTTGTAATACCAGCAGTAGTATGACACCAGAATTGCATGAGATATGGTTCCAAAGGCATTTGAAACGGAATGTTTCAAAACTTTTGGAATGATGTAGTAAACATTCCGAGTGCACAAGCCTTGATGTCCGTGGTGTTGCCTCGCTCTCGTCGCGAAAGCATATCTAAAATAGACCTTTTGAAAACCCCAATCAAACAACACTGGTGGTCACCAGTGCTATGATCACGAAGCGCGTGACTGGTCCTAAACCCTCGCCGAATGTTGACGGAGTCGTTATGGTGTGTTCCCAAACAATTGCACACTCGGATAATTGCCACTGCAGCTACAAGGTGGCGGCCACTTTTCAAATGGGTCAATAAGAGTTGTTGGTTTCTAATAGCGTTCGTAAGACAGAACGCATTCTAGAAGTCAGCAGACATACCAGACCGCTACGACGTACTCCCGATGAAATTCTATAAAACAAATGTCAGCTTAACGAACCGAGATGCTAGTTTCTTCTTGTTCATCTTGCGGTTCGAAGAATCTGTGAGATAGTGAGAGATCCACTCAGTTACTGAAGACGCATGTATCAAAAAGACTAAAAGAAAGCTTGCGCCCGTTTTTAATATTTTATTTAATTTTAACTTGTGATTTATTTATAAAGAATTTATCTTCAATTGTGCATACACCAATCATTTATTGAAATTGTGTCGTCTTTTGTTTTCCAGCGAAGGAAGTAGTCACGATGTGGTACGAGTGAAATCAAGGACTACAGCTACGCCCACCCCTACTTTCAGTCCAACACCGCTCATTTCGCGCAAGTTGTTTGGAAGGCAACTCAATACGTAGGCTGCGGATGGGCTAACAATCACTTCAATAAATTATTGGACGTCGCGTGTAACTATTGGAAGCAAGGTAATATGCAATCCCAATTTAGGGCTAATGTTCTTCCGAAAAGAAGATAATTTCTACCAAGGTTAATAAAACCATTAAAAATATGCGATCCTCAAGACACTAAACATTCATGGGATGTAATAAAAACCTCAAGCCACGCTTTCACTGTGTATTCCCTTATTTTTACTTAAACTATTGTCAGTAAGACCTGCCTAATAGGTTATAATTTCCTTCAAACTTTTTTATGTAAAACAAAGAGACACTGTGAACAACGCACAGCATACGCTTACCGATCACCCAATGCGCTGTACTTAATGAGTATAGTCATATGTTATCATTATTAATTTAATGAGTGATTGATACCCCGTATACCTCTTTTCATCCTTGTCATAAAAATACTAGATAAAAACATGCAACGCGAAAGGGTCTCGTAAATTGAATACCCACGTGATATTAATGTCAATGCGCAAGTAAGGTCCATTGTTATAAATTTAAAACAGGTAAAGAAATATGTTTGAAATTCCTTGGAAAAAAAGGTATTGCAAGCAAAACATTCAGCAAATACTAAACATATATTCCAGCCCCGCTAAACAGAAAGCTATCTTACGCGGTGGAAGAGACGTGTGGGTTGAGCCAGAGCGAATTTCTTCCTCGAGGGGTGAACTTTTTGTGCTACGTTGTGAAGGATAACGTAGTGTTCCACAGCACTGTCAAAGGTACGCCTGTGCGAGTGCCAGCAAAATGGGACACAAGACAAATCCATTGACGCGCAGCATAATGCGCGGAGCTGCACAACTGATGAAACTAAGTTAGCCCTGACAAGGTAGCACAAAATTTAGACGCCGAGTATGCCAGGTAGCCCAGAGAAGCACCTAACTTGTCACTGCCTTGCCAATCATACGGGCCCAACTTGGGACTAATATGGTTTTGCTCCAAGGCATTAGTTATCGTCAGAGGACATTTCTTTGATGTTTCTAGGCAAACCACTTACCATCAAAGACCTTCAGGACCTATCTCCCTAACCTCTTGCGTGGCCACGTTATTGACGAAAGTTATCTAAGGCCGAGTCCACAACTTCCTCGAAAAGACAGACAGTACTCAAGACGTCCTCTTCCAACCAAAGGAGGACGTATTCGACAAGACCACCCGGAAAACCCAGAGAGGCATATTATCACTGGACCACAAACGGGCGTTTGATAACGCGCTCCACGATGGGATCCTCTCTACCCTCGACGACACTGACTGCGGCGAGCGCACCTACACCTACATTCGATCCTTCTTAACCGTACGTACAGCACACATCAAGATCGGTGACTTGGAGTCGGACACCTTCCAGATCGGTGGCAGAGGCACCGCACAAGGGGCAGTCATCTCTCCACTCCTTTTCAATCTCACTCTTCTCCATTTACCGCATAAACTGTAACATACCCCAAATCTCAAGGTCGCCTTCTACGCAGACGACATTACGTTATGAACCCCCAAAGGACTCCCTGGGCAAGCTCGCAAGCTACACTCCAGGAATCCGCAGTCATCATTACAATACATTTACACACCATGGGCCTCAGATTTGCACCCCAGACGACAGAATACTCCTTATAAAGGGAGGCAACTTCCAAGACGCACAGTCCAACAAGTCTACCTCACCATAGAAGGCCAAAACGTATACCCAACAGACAAGCCAGGCCGACTCCTGGGCCCCCACATGCATGCCAACAACAGATGGACTCATCAAATCCGCCTGCTGAAGCAACAATTGGACCAACTAGGCAATATGATTTGGAGAGTAACCACAAGACAAAGGAAAATGAGGGCAGCAGGCACCTTTCGCCTGCTGTAAGCCTTCGCCACACCCCGCATAGTCTACGTGGCTCCTTCATGAATCTTCTCAAAGCGGAACAAGCCCGATTGGGACCTACCATCCGAAAAGTCACTAAAACGGCCCTACATCTTCCAGCCTCGTAATCAACGCAGAGACTGCATGGAGATGGGCGCCCACAACACGCTCATAGAATTGGTTGAGGCCCACCGCGTCAACCAAGCAGTCAGACTTGGAGAAACACCTCCAGGAAGGGCCATCCTCTTCCAACTCGATCTCACCCCCATTCATGTCAAAAAAGAGTCCAGGAAAACACCACCCGCTTGGAAGTTCCTTATCGGCGTCAGCCCACTTCGCAAGAACATGCACCCCACGAAGCACAAGGGAAGGCGAGAAGCACGTGCCAAAGCGCTCAACAAGATGCTTCAAAACCAAACCCCCAGCAGCGCAGCATACCACGGACACAGCCCTGGTTAACACCACAAGTTACAGCTCTACACACAACTATAAGATACTAAATCACGATAGGGGAGCAGGTGGATATTGCTCTGGCCATTACCCAGCACCCCCGCTACATCATCACGGACTCTCAAGACGCCTGTCGTACATACCTATGGGATCTCATTTGCCCGGAGGCACACCACATTCCCCTTGACACCCAGAAACCACGTACCAGCCACGTAAAGGTAACCGGACCATCAGCATCATCTGGACTTCGTCCCATACTGCGACCGAAGTGAGGGGTTATGCCCGAGTCCATCACTTGGCACGCGAAGAAGCTGACGCCCGTGCCATGGTTTCAGGGGACGAACACCCAGATCACCAACCGGACCCACCCACCCCACTCACCACCTACAAGAACATCTCCACTTACTATCGGGAGCAACGGCGCACACTACCACCACCTCATCATACGCTTGACAAAGGGAACAGGTCAAACGGCGCCTGCTCCAAACCAACACTTATTCAACGCCATCCAGACTCAACATGCTTTACCCCCAGCTCTACACCTCACCGACATGCCCCAACTTTCCACAGGACCGAGGCACCATGCACCACATGGTCCTGGCCTGCCCGAAACATTCAAAACTACAACACGCAGCACGGCTTCAAAACCGCCTCAGCTCCTGGTAGACAGCCATCAGAGCCTCGCACGAGGAAGATCAGCGTCAGCTGGTTATCCTAGCCGATGAGGCGAGCAAGCCCAAAGGGACCCCGGACATAGGGGCCACCCCAGGGTTACACCCGAAGTCATCATTGATGACCTCAATAAAGTATATTCTCTCTCTCAACCCACAGACGCTACTTCCACGAGGGCTACATTCCTCTCTCTCTCTCCACGATCCGTCGCCCGTTGTTCAACGCGCTACCATTTTGGAACAACTGTTTTGGTAACTGCAGTTTATATTATGAAATGCATATGTTTGAAATCAAACCGTCAAATATACCACATGCGATTTCACAAGAAGACGACGGAAAAGTTAATTTACACGTCAGATTCGTCTTTTGTTTTATATTATTTCTACAAATGAAATTATTTAAATAGTTTTGGGTAAATGTCTTTGAAGCTCTAAGCTCACTTTCGTGTGCGCTTTGAGAACGTGTGTTTACTTCAAAACGATGAAATTGACGGTGGAGCTCCCCTCTCAAGAGCCCATGCAAATGGGCATCCAATCTCGTATCCCGAACAGGAATGTAAGGTGAAATTTCAAAATGCTATATATACCGGTACTACTGTATGACATACCGGCCTGCCGGTACACCCTGAGCTCTAGGCATTCAGTACGGGATATTGGTCTCCTGTATGGAGATACCAGTACCGGAGCGAGGTTAACAGCGCCTGGTTATCAAGGAGATTAGAAGGGCAGGAGGGGGCATGACGTCAGCCGTGTAGCCTCCACAAGCCACGCTCCTGTGACGCCTCGCCTCTTTCTTATTTTTCTCCTTACCCTCCTCACTTACCGGCCCAGCACGTGACGTCCCGGACGGAGCTGCTTGCTTCACGTCTAGCCTTCGATCTGATAGAGCCTACCGGACGGAGCGCGCGCAAGCCTGCGAGGAATTCTACTACAATCAACCATCCATCTCGAAGGTGACATGTCACCCGCACCAATTGCCAGTGACACCTGGGGTCACGTTGGGCACAACATCGTTTGAACTTTTTATGACTAGGCTTTACAGGTATTGCAATGTGCCCCTCCTATACTCTGTTTCACCTTATGATGTACCACAGGAAAGGCTACAAGAGCGAGCTCCTTGCTCTAGGGCACATCTCGGCGGCACAAGCTCTCGTGCGTTAAGAGTAGCTCCCAACGCTATGAGCTCGCGTTTCTAGCCTTGTCTGCGGTACAACATAAGGTGAAACGGAGTATAGTACTTATAACCTCCTTGCTGGTTATACACATCTGTAAGCAAGGCACCAGTGAGCGTCCATTTGTAAGTGATGGTGGCGCCGCCTAGCGTGCGAGGTGTTTCCGCGGTGTTGGTGTGGGTGAAAGGGTCAATCGCCCAGCAAACCCAATGCCAGGGCGGTGGGCGGACCTACTCTTTTGTCTTTTGGCAGCTCTGTGTAATCAGTTTTGGCTTTTGGTCAGTGGATAGTAATCCCAAACTGTATTTAATCGGTTTGCATGCGGTTGCAGTCATAGGCAACTGTGCATTTAAAAAAACTTGTTTTTAACGCGAGCCAAAACGCAATGGCGTGTGCTTCCATGAGCGACGCTTAGAATCCTTTTCAAATTCTTGATCCCTAATGGTAAGCACAGGCGTTCATTGCTTACAATGTAGTACAATCTGATGCAGAGCATTGAATGATGACTATCGTGTTTTCTGGTGCACGTAGGGGCGCTTTGTAGAAGCAGTGATCGACCGCAAAGTGGTTTGTAGAATTAAAGGAGCGGCGTGTGTCGGACACATTAGGCCTGAAGTACGGCAGTAGTTATTTGTGATCTTAATAATACGTAAAACGTAACAAGAATTAGCACCACGAAATCGAGCCGTTCACGCTTTGCACTGCCGCCGTTTTGCACATTCCAGCGATAATCCGGTGTTAGGAGTCCCCTCGCGCAAGGTCTGCTTGCACAGCTGAGACACCGCGGAAATAAATGCGTCTTCGTGTCTGTGATGCGTCTTCGTGTCTGTGTAAGCGTGCAATTGCTACTTTGTGCCGAGTTAGATCACGAGTAAAATAGAATTATGCACGCGAAGAGTTTCCCTCCATAGCAGATTGTCGTTTTATGTGATTGGTCGTTCGATCGCCCAAGTTGCGATGCGGAGTGCGCGAGCAATCTGCCAAGCGCAGTGCCCTTTAAACCACGCTGTAACAAAACCATGCTGCGCGCGACAAAAAAGAAAAAAAGAAACACGATAATCTATGTTACAAAGCAAGAAGGCCGGGTCAAAATAAAAGTTTTATCAATCAAGTTCCTCCGCGGAAACCACATAAGTCTTAATCGTCTTCACCGTGCAACTTACAACCAATTATTGTGAATCGACAGCACAATTTGCTCACAGGTCCACTCATAAGACGCAAACGCATTATTGAATATCGACATTAACAAAACAGCAAATGGTGTCAAATCTACGATAAATTTTGAAAAAGATTACTGTAGTATAGAATTATAAAATAGTCTGTTTGCTCTTTCTCAGGAATTCGGTGTCTAGTTTCGTTCTTGCTTAGCCCATACTTGGACACAGAAGTTTCAACCAATGATTGTTTATTACTTTCGAATTCGATGGCCTACGTCCATCCAAAGGAGGTGTCCATGTGTCAGGACAACATGAAGTCGTGACCCTTCATTGAGAAGTCGAAAACTGTCACTTACCTACTCAACCCTAAGGTCTACGACCGACCTTCGGGAGGTAAGGGAATACAAGAGCCTCGACTCGTATCCTTATCTCACAAGCGGCATGATGGGGACCAGATCCTTCGACATCAAATCAGCGATGAGTACCGCTATATTCAAAGCTGAAGTGGCCAGGTCTCAATATTTCAGTGCTGCCCCACACAAGCCATTGGTATGCGCCCACACCTCTGGAAGGGTGGTGACAGGAGACTTTTCCTGCATGGCTGGACTGGCAAAGGTCTGCAGCCACGTCAATGCTATCTGTGTAGCACGACAGTGCACTGCTGTCTCAGGCCACTTGGCTGTTTGCAGGCACGCAAATAAACCCCATCTATCTATCTATCTATCCTGTGCCAAAATGAATGCATACCTTCACCAACAAATTGACTGGCATAGCTTGCAACCGACGAGGCTGCCGCCACGAACAAAGGTACCAAGCATAATGTGATACCTACAAGCGTCGAGAACATGATTCGAAAAAGTGACCAAAATTCAGAAGTTCAAGGAGCTGTAATTGTGCTACAGTTCGCCACTCATGAGGAGCACTTGCAGCCTATTCAGAAGGGGCACATTTCTGGGCTTATGGACGTAAAAGCAGTACACTGTTCCTCAAAACGTTGATGGTGCCTCCACGAGCTCCCGCCTCCTGTTCAGCAGTTCCAGTAGAACACGTCGCCTGCCCTGGACCACGGCAGCCATGACGATCCCAAGTGCCCTTCCTAATAACTGCCCTGCTTGTTGGAAGGCGTGGAACGAGCTGTAGTCGCCATGAGTTCACCTGGGATGGAGCTGCTACGCCAAAGAAAAGTAGAGTAACGCCACTGCTCACGTTGCCAGGAAAGCCGCCACATGCGGTTGACTTCATCGGTTATAAAGATGATTCCTCTACAGAGCGTCAACAAGCTCATCCAATGCTGTGAAAGACATCCTTCATCCGTCTCTTCAAGGGAACCCGGCAACAGAGCACGGCCGCCGCAGTGGGCCGAAAGCTAGGAGGAAGTGTATGAGCCAATTTACTTGCACCGTTCAACAAACAGGCCTGGTGGTTTGTCTGAAGATGCCATGCCCGCTTCCAGCCCTGATGACATTATTAACGGACCTCATGCACTACTGGAGATAAAGTGTTCAAACGCAACAACCTGCTCAGCAATGCTCAACTCTCGTATATTTAATATGCTGATTGCCAGTGGAAATTTCGTGCCGCACCCCAAGGGACTGAGCTCAGTTCTACTAACAAGTGCAGTTTTTGCATAGTTTCTGTGGTGGAAAGATCCTAACTTTATTCGGGAGGTTCCAGTGTGGAAAGCTGACAGCGCTTTGGAAAGATGACAGTGGCGTGGCTCAATAACAGGGTGTTCAATTCCTAATTATCCGCCTCAACAATTGTCCTAGTATACTCTAAAGCTAACGAAGACAGCTTGTTATAGTCTAAGGTATGTTTTGGAACAATAGTTTGGTTTTAGATTGTTTTACTGTCCGTTGGATAGAGCAATCTGTTGATCCGCTTTGTATGTTAACTAGATCACGTTTACGGTCTAGCGTGGCAGAGAATGTGGCGAAAAACGTACCTTGCTTGATTGGAAATTTATTTACTAGGCGTACGCGTACTGTGAACTAAATATCTGCAAGGAAAAATTGCTTACAAAGCCGCGAATGCGGTAGTACAAAGCTCACCGGAATCTCGAACCCGCGAGGCTTAGTGTTTTGCACGCTGTCGCATGACGCCGTCAAGCCCAGCATGGACGATGGGGACAGAGTGTAGACAGCCACCTCAACGAACACCGATGCGGTTGCTGCTCGTAGTGAAGTCTCGGAAGTAGTGAGTGAATTAAGCTCATTTTCTCTTCCGTTTTCTTTTTGCGGTTTAATAATTCAACGTTCAATCATTTCTAATAGAAATATTAACATTCCATAACCCAAATACAAACTTTGCTTTCAGGTTTCTACGGTGATTTCAGAAGGTAGCGTAACGCTTCGCATGTTCCATTTTTGAAATAACAATGGGCACAAAAATGTTCATAAAGGACTGTAATATAAGTTTTGTATCTCTGCCGGTACACATGTGATTAGAAATTCATACCGATCAACAAACCACCAAACCATTAGGCCACTACATGACCCAAACTAGGACAGACCATCACACCATCAAACCATCAATGTCCCAAAATACAACAGACCATCAAACCATCACACAAGAGAGCCATCAAAGCATCACACCGTCAGGCTATCAGACCATCAATGTCCCGAAATACGACAGACCATCAGCCTGATCGACCATCAGAAATTTTTTCTGGTGGTCTTTTCGATAAGAATGTATTGAGTATCAGCAGATTCAACTGCTGCTCACATTAGTTAAGGTATGAATTGAACATAGCTGTATGCTCAAGAGCAGCTGACCCTGAAGCCGAGGCCAAGACATGAACAAGGTAATCGACTTTTGTGCGGCTGGGGTTCTGAAACGAATGAAGCAACTTTTCACATCCAGTGTGACATAGCATGCAGGGATATGCTTATAAGAATAATCAGATCCAGCCGCTGCTCATATCAATTTGGTTATAAATTAAACATACTGTGTGCTCAAGGCAGCTGGCTGTGAAGTCGAGGACAAGTCGGTGACGCGCACCACAACTTGTGGGGAGTTGGTGCTCTGAAAGGAGTGCAACTTTTTATGTCCTGTGAGAGAGGTCAGCACAGAGAACAAGACGATCACATTAAGCAAATAAAGCCGCTGCTACACAATTTGGGGTATAAAAAAATGAAGTGTGTCCACGTCACTTTCGGGAAACAACGGAACAGCATCTTATTGTGTTATTTTATTAGCTATCGACATTTACATAGAAACATGCATGTGAAGTACCTTGGAATCATTTTATCAAGCGATCTTTATTTTAATGCCTACGTAACACAATCTGTACAAAAGGCTGGTGGAATGTTAAATTTTATTAACAGAAATATACGCAGTGCTTCCAAAGAGCTAAAAGAACCTGCTTACTGCTGCTTGGCAAGACCGATGCTCGAATATGCGTGTGCTCTGTGCGACCCGCTCCAAGCGTACCTCGCCTTTAAAATAGAAAAAAATTAAAACCGTGCTGCAAGGTTTGTATCGGGAAAGTACCATAGAACATCCAGTGTGACAGAAATTAGACGTGAGCTCGGTTGGGAACTATTGGATTTAAGGAGAAAAAATTTTCGTCTAAAGTTTTTATTTTCTATATATAGTAACTTAACTAGAATTGATAAGTATAAATATCTTGAATTACCAAACTATATTTTAACCAGAATAGATCATTGTAACAAGATCAAAAAAATATTTAGCCGAACTGATTATAAAAAATACTCATTTATCCTTCGTACAATAACGGACTGGAATTCATTGCCTGCATCAGCATTTACTACAGATGACATAGGATTTTTTTTTTCAGTATCCTAAATTTTTGACATTCATGAGTTTGTGTGTGTTGTTTTATTTAACAGTATTTATTGTATTTTTGCCATTGCATTTCTGTTCGTGAGTATATGTTTTATTTTGTGTTTCCCTGCTATCATTCTTCGGCGCTGCAGGTTGTTTTTGTAAAGAAATGAATAAATATATAAATAAACATTATCTGTGCTCAAGAGCTGCTGGATGTGAAATGGAGGCCAAGTCGCTGACGGCATGACGACTTGTGGAATGTCGGTGCTCTGACAGGAATGTAACAACTTTTTATGTCCTGTACGACAGGACATTAAATGAATGAATGATCATTGAATATGTCGATCACATTAAGCAGTTAAAGTCCCTGCTACCCCATTTAAGTTATGAATCGGACATACTCTTTGCTGAAGAGCAGCTGGCTGTGAAATTGAGGCCAAGTCGGTGACGCGCAGGACGACTTGTGGGGAGTCTGTGCTCTAAAATGAAAACAAATCGTTTTATGTCCGGTATGTCAGATTATCATGCAGGATATGTTGATCATATTAGGCAGATGACGTATATGGGACGTATATACAGCATACAAACTGCGAAACAGAATGCTAGGTTTGTTAAATGTCATGCATAGGTTCTCGGTGTCAGTATCTTTACGAAAAATGTTAGCCGCCAGAAAACAATCTATTGTTATCTAAATGTCCTTCTGGACACAGTGCATGTGCGTGTCCAGACAACGCCGGCTACGGCGAACTAAAGGCATCAAGCACGCTATAACTACACGTTTATTTGCTACAAAATTCGCAGATTAGTTTTATAGTCACCATTTTAACATATACGTAACACTGCGTTTTTTTTTTGTTTTTTTTTAATTTGAAATAAAGACGATTCTTTTGGGATTACGCACGCGATGACTTTTAGTCTCGAAACGTCTCGGAGGAGCAGGCCACGAGCCAATTTGAGATTGGAAGAAAGCTCTTGGTCTCGTGGTCACATCATCTTAGGCGTCACCACCTCACATCACACTCGGAAGCATCTTCGGTAGCGAAACTGTTTCCGCTCCTGGCGAGCTTTTTAGATATTGCTTTGATTTCCCGCTGCCGTGATAGCCATATTCGTACCGCAATAAATTTAAGTATAATATATTTTTTAGATCTCTCAGCTGCTTTAGCATCCGTAACTGCGGGCTGCAAACATATAATTGAACAAGCTAGCTAAAACAGAAAGCTACAAGTTACTTAGTGACTTTTTGTTCATTAAGTATCTCTCGAGCACTATACACTTGCGTCCTTACGTCCTTCACCGCGGACAACGTATTCCGCAGAGGAACTGTCGCTATATCAAGTTCCTTTTGTGTTTTTCTTAAGGAGATCCAGAGGAGTTTTAACAAGCGAAGTTAATGATTGATTCTGATATGTGTGTGTGTTGCAGGAGTCCAAATATCAGAGACCGCTTTGACCCAAATTAATCACGAAACACCAAAAAAAGCGAAGAAAAGAGAAGTCGATCGCCGCAGCATCATGCCATTGGCTGGGGTCACGCGTGACGCGCCACTACATCATAAAAGGCGCACATCTCGAACCTCGCTTGCTCCGTCGCCTACAAATGTGAAGTGGGTGCCGAGGCTTCCGCTGTTGCAAATCGGGTTCAGCTTCTCTGATTTTTCGAGAATCTTTCCGGTGGATCTTAAGGTGGACTTACTCGGTCCCTTCATGTCAACTCTCTCTCCTAGATGGCGCTGAGCTTTTGGCAGGAAGGAGAAAGTAACAACCCTGTGAGAGAAAGAGAGTGAAAAGCAGCCAATCTTCGCCTCTTGGGTTGCGACGCTTGCCTCCGATACGGGAGGCTCTCCAAAGGTCTGTGAAGGACGAACCTCCAAGAGGCACCCTTTCGGCCTTTTTTGAAAGCCCTGAGGGGAAGTGCCGCCGTTACGGCGATTTACCAGGAGTAAAAGTCAGCGTAAATGAGATGTTGAAGTCCGCTCGATGCTTCCTTAGGCGACGGCAGTTTTTCAGCCTCACCGTTCGAGCTCGCGCAAGGAACTCGCTTGTCTTCTTTTCGTTTTTGTTTTGTCTTTTTTTTTTGTTCGGACAAAAACAGTTTTATTTGTTGGGGAGCTATTCCCCCAGTGGATTGTGCCTTTGAGGCAAATGGATACGAAGGTCGTTAAGCTACTTGGCTTATCCTGGGCGGTGATTATTGCGTCTCAGCCAATGATGACCTTGACGTGGCAGCGCGTACACTCTCAAAAAATCTGGTAGGAAAAGACCTTTTTGGATCTTCGGCTGGCTTGTCAAGCATTGCACGCCTAAAAAGTTATTTTAAGCTTTTCCTTTATAAAACGTTATTTTTGAAGAACCTTTAGTGAGTGATCGCTTGTCTCTCTTTCAACGCTACGGTTCTTCGTAGAGGGACTTTTAAAGTTCTTTTCAAGCCCTTCTCCTCGCTGTTGGCAATTGTCGGGGAACAACCAGTTAACAGTTCTTTTAAGTTTTTCTCTCATAAGAACAGTTCTTCGTGAGCGATCATCAAAGTTTATCTTCGCCTTCTCAGTCGCTGAAAATGTTCTTGGTGAACAACCTGTTCGCCGAGACAGTGCGTTCTAGTTCTCTCTCAGATGGAACAGTTGTTTAATCATGTTGTTTTGCAAGGCATCTCATGAGCTCTTTTTCAGTTAACAAGCGACTGACGAGGAACCTTTATCGAATTTTTTTAGGTTCTAAGAAATCACCTGTTCTCCAGTTCACCTTTCAATGAATCTTTTATGTTGGAGCGTGCAAATGACCCTCTCGGTTCGTTTAGCGCAGCAATATTTCTCGAGTTCCACACTGCAACGAAAGCTCAACCTGATTGCAGTGCGGAACCTGAAAAATACCGCTGCGCTATTTGAACCGAGGGGTTTTCGCGCACCCCAACATAAAAATTTTCTCGAAAGGTTATTTAGAACTGTTATTTCCTTTGACCCTAAAAGAATTCCAATAAAGGTTCCTCGTGATTAACTGGTTAATAAAAAAAGCGTATAAGAACCTTTCAAAGGTACTTGAGAAAAAAACGTTCACGTCCGAGAGAGAACTGAAAAAGAACTACGAAGCACATTTCATTTTAACCACATCATTTGCTCACCTATAACTTTAAGTTATTTTTTTCACCGAGACAGCTTTTTGATTACGAAGCTTTCCAAAATTTTTTAGGGGCGAAGCTCCTTAGGGTCTAGCCTGTCGTCCGTCCGTCCGTCGGCGTCCGTGCTCACATAAAAAGAAAAAAAAATGTTTGCGCAGTCGACAGGATCTCGAACCTGTGCGGGGAGACCTCAATGGATTTCTAGTCCATCGCCTCAACCACTCGGCCACGACTGCGGGACGAGTAGGGGGCTCTGATATGTGGTAGTATCTCAAGAGCTGGGGTTTCTGTCATGGATGAAACGCTGCATGTAGCCGCTCAACGTCTATACAGGAGAGGGCGCTGCGGTCAAATGCGTATATAATCGCGTTAAACTTTGCATGCATTGGCTCAACGCTTTATAGACGAGAGGGCGCTGCGGTCAAATGCTCAAATGCGTATATAACCACGTTCCATACCACACATTCTCTTTCTGACATGGACCGTTGACTTAAGCGGTGGAGATGCGTTCCCACGGCCTCTAGCGGATCCAAGCTGATCCGCTGGAAGAACCACTGGCTCTGCATTTCACCGACCATAAAGCAGTAATAATGAAGTCGAAACGCAACCCGGAACTCAGCACTACCTATGAGCAATAAAAACAAATCAGCACCATCAGCACTACCCGTGAACAATAAAATCAGTATCATCAGCACCACCAGCAGCTTCGCCCCAATCAACATCATTCACGACGTGGAGATGCGGTGTAATTTTTTTTTGCGAAGACCACTTTCGAGTTAATTTTAATAACGTATTTGCAAAAGAAAACGACTTGGGTGGTAATTTTAGATGTTCAGTAGCTCTTGTAAAACCACTCTTTATCGACTGCCTCGAACGGTTCAGAGAGGCAACATACACCACCTAGATGTTTGTAAACCTCAACTGATGCCGGAAACAGGGCTTCGGAACATTAAGGAACCTTTTCTGGGGCACTACCTGCCACTGCAGAACCGCTGTCTTGGAAAGTATTCAAGTACACGTTCATCGTTGTTAATCTTGTCAAGACTAAGTATAAGCTTTAGGGAATAGAGGTAGAGAGAAACAAAAGAGATGCCCTGCAATGTCCGACCTGTCAATGGTGAAATGCAGAGAAGACACAACGGTTGACAAAAAAACATACTGACGTTTATTGAACATGACTAGATTGTAACTTAGCAGATGAGTAGAATGCTTCTCTGTCAAAAACATAGATAAAATAAAACACGGACTAGTGGAATGTTATACTTCACAGATTCATTACATATATTGAAAAACTTTTGACTGAACTTTCCCCGAACTCCGAGGGCTTTCAAAGAGTCTGAAATGACTCTGTGCAAAATGTAACTCTCAAGAGCTTTCAGGACAGTCTGCAAGTGACTATGCAAAAGATGCAACGGAAACAGAACTATGCATTCTACCAAAATCCTTGAGCACTGGGGTAGTAACATTCCTAAAGATCTAGGACCACCTTTCAAAGCAAAATTTTGCTTTCAGTTTTTCAAAACAATAATTTGTTACAAATTAGCCACTCTATAGTACCTCTCATATATCTATAAGCAAATGAACACCAAAACCTAATTTTTAAGATGGTCACCATCAAACCCTGGAAGGAAGAATCTAGAAAATGACTCTAGATGTTAAGCATGCGAAGCACCTTCATGGGCAGTTTAGCGGAACTTGTAAGCAAAATACTTTGCATACACGAAGAGGAGTGTCTTCTTTGCACTTTGGTAGAAGACAATGTCCATCACATAGTAGCTGGACAAGAGACAGACAGCTACAGCTGCGATGCGGTGAATACGTTTCACCAGCACTATACCGTCCAGCATGAATTTCAAATGAAGGGGAGTCGAAAATGCTTTGTCCCGCCTTGGGTCGTAATGACAAGAGTTGATGGGGCTGGGCTGGATCCTAGAAAGAATCACAAATAGATCCTGAATTACATGCAAGAACCTGAATACTAAAAACATGAGAAAATAGTAGAAAACCGAAATATATTGTATTCTTCGTGAATAATCACAACTATAGTGGGATTCATATAAGCGGTTTTTAGCGCAGAGTAGGCACATGACTAGTAATATTTTCTGCAGTATTACAAATCTAATATGTAATTATTAGCAAATGGTCTATATCCTGCCCAAGATGATTACTGCTAAACAACTAGACATTGTATCCTGTGTAAGCTTTTGAGATTAAGTTGTACATCTAGGTCTGACAATCAAACTCTCATACTATCGAAAGTATTTCTGAAAACTGTGGCTTACGCCGGCGATAGTAACAACTGACGACTGTTCGTTGAACAGTAGTGGGAGACAAAGAAAACAGCGTGCTGATTTGGCCTCTGGAAAAACAAATATGATATAAAATGACACCTTCACCGACACCTAGTAGTCTTAAATGCCATGTCGCATACATTCTGACTCAACATGAACTCAAACAAAAGCAAGCTATGGGCAATCATCTTCCAAGCAGGTTCCGAAGTCTTGTAAATGCGGCTCTACAACCCTCGTTAAAACGGAGAACGAAAATAAAGCAGTGGACTACCAAACATACAAAGGACTTCCTAACATTTCTGGTAGAACAGGATAGGTAGCCAGGCAAATGTCTACATTTCCTCAACCGACTTTGCTTCATCAAGGTGTCTTCACAGGCACCAACTGAAACAAACGTTTTGTAGCAAACTCATGGAGCTGGCACTCTAGTGTTTATTGAGAGCTTCTTTCTCAAGTAGAATGGGGGAGGGGGAAGGGCCGTCTCTGCTTTAAAACCCTGCCTCGGTGAATAGTTATTTGAGAAATTCTCACAGCTTAAACAGTGGGATTAGGGCAAAGAAAGACAAATACTGAGAAAGAACAGCAAACAGCGTAAACTTTGAACTAAAAATGTATTATCAAGTCAGTGGAATATATACGCCAGCAAACAATGCATAGAAATAGAATATACACAGAAACCTCATGAATCACTTCATGTATTTCTGAAATCGGTCAGTTTTAACCTGAAGAAAAGAGTTGTACCATGCAGCTCGGCAATTCCTGGACCGGCTTCTTCCAACCCTTTAGTTGTTGAATGTGAGTCAGAAGAGGGGTGATACTTCATTATCCGCTCAAAGAGGCCATCCGTTGCCTGTTCCATTTTTGCTTGTACACCTGAATATGCTGCTGATCACCATTCCATGGGATCCAGCTCCTGTCGCAGGTGGAAGGTGAATTTTCTTGGTTTGGTTAATAGAGCAAGGCACTAGTTATTTAATTAAGTCCAACCAGTAATAAAGTTACACCCTACTGTTGAAAATATTACAAATGTTAGTTTAAAAGCCCATCAAGCTTCTAGCTGATGAGACTCAAACATATTCAACTGCTTTGAATCCCTAGAGGGCGAGAATTGAAATTTTTGGCTTGAGAAAATGGGAGACTACGTTCTAGATGTCTAATTTCATATCTGGCAGATTACCGAGCTCAGATCTATCATGTGACCACTAACAGAACCAAAACTGACTTGAAACAACTTCTAAACACTTTCTTGTTGAGGTATGCTTTATATATAAAAATGTTATCTTGGAGACGAGGTGGGTAAGGCAACCACTCAGGTGTGAAGCAGGAAAAAGAGAACTGCAGGAAAACAAGACTTCTGGCCCTCTCCTTCTCGTGATGCCCCTCTCCAACCAACACACTGCCAGTGCTCATGGGATCAACAGGTTTTAAAACCCGAAAGAGCAAAACCGCACTACAGGTGGCAGCTGCAAAGCAGGTTGTTAGCTGAATTTAGACAGTGCCTAGGTCCTTGGTGCCCTTTTGGGTTTGAAATAACTCAAAACCAGACAAAGCTGTGCACCATTCAGGCTGTCTATTGTAAAACTACAGAGATATTGCTTTGAAAGTTTAGTGGTAAAAGACGCTGAAACTACCACTTCGGGAATCCAGAGGGCTGGCACAGCTGAATAACATCAGTGGTCATCTTGCCAGAAATGACTACCCTCCTTCCTGTGACGTCTGTGCCATCATTTTAACTAGGAGCTTCACATCTGGTGCTGCCTTGAGTCTCAGTATCCATAACCTCTACATGGTCTGCAATGATGTTGGTACCTTCTCCTACGTCATGATGTGGAACCTAGAAAAACTACTGCCATGCACACAGTTATAAAATTTGAGGAACAAAGTTCTGTAACAGATGAAATCCTGCAAGGCTTATTTTATGCTATGTAAAAAATTGTAAGTTAAACAGTGGGTGCACGGGTCCAAATAGATCAAGTTATGTGCACTTTTTATTTTTCCGATAATAAGGCAGTGGAATGAAACAAAATAAATTTAAGCGAGATACAACTAAAATATTTGATATATCTGACAAGCCATACATCTGGGACTTCTACAGATTAAATTTACAGTAATGTGATTTGACCGCGTCATTTGGAGCACCTCTTGAAGTAACCAAAAGTCCATTTAGGAGTATCCGAAAGTCCGTTTACGAGCAGCAAAAAGATGTATTGGCACGTAAGCACAAACTTCATCTTTATTCTTACCACTGCGAATATTATCATAAGGTTAAAGTGCTGGCATGTCCAACTAAAAAACTATACCTACTTTGCCCTCCCACTTCTGTGCAACCTTTGTGTTAGCGTCAATTGCTTGGCAAGTTTGATTCTTCAAACACAGCACTATCTGTTTACTTGCACATAAGAAGCACCAGACATGGCAGCAAGATTTTGATTTATAATAGAAAGTACGAAACCGCTGTGAATGGTTGTTTTAGGTACGGAATCAAAAGTAGCAAAGCAAACAGTATGTACCACTAAAATAATGTTAAAATAGAAGCATTTTGAGTACTCACAGTGATGTTTTGTTACAGTTCTGAGGTTTTCATAAAACAAAGATTTCGACATTTGATTGTGAACATCAGTGTCGTTGTATATTTATGACTTGCATAACAAACATCTGCATGCGAACAATATATATAACTTTTAAAAATAATAAACCCGAATTCGGTAAGGTTATTCCCAAACTTTTAACCTTTGTTCCGGTCGGGCAAATGAAACACTGTATAAGATTCCTCCCATTTTGGCAAAATGTAACATGGGCTAAGCACTTTGAGCGCATGGTGCAGCAATCACGTAATTACATTTAGCTGAATAACTATTTGAGAACAGTTCCCGTTCCGCAGGTTAGTTTTGTCTTCTCATTGTAACAGAACCAGATGTTAACAAACTTACTATGGTCATTTTTGTATTTTTGAATAGGGTCACTGCGTTTGTGCTCTTCCTTTCGCTTTCGCCCACCACCTCTGCCATAGTTTTCCTGTTTTACTGAACTTCTGGCAGATGCTTAAGCAACCTTTCTTTTTCCATTTTATTAATAAGGCTGTGTCGCAGTAACTCCTACAGTGAGAGAGATGAGTAGTGAGCCTGTTACTATGCAGATAATGAGCTGATACAAGCATTTCAATTGTAAGAATGAAAACAATTTCTTGTAGAACTTACGCAGCGTCCAGTGGAGTCGGCCAGGCAGAGGTACGCTGCTTGGAGGGCACGCATGACATCATCAAGCTGAGACCGACTTGGCGTTCTGGAAAGAAAACAACAACAAATGTTACCCCTATTTTAGATATACAAGTGAGGACCTCAAATGCTGCTGCTTACGGAGTTTTGCTCAGAAGTCCTCTGCCAACGCAGCGACCAACCTTGCTTCACGCTTCATTTCGCTGTGGCTGAAGCAACAGTTCACTCTTTTCACCCAGCCTCCGTAACAGTGGCGGGGTAAATTCTGTGAGAATATATCTCTATGGTCATACATTCTTCACAACTTCTTGTAGACCTAACTGAGGTTGCTGCGTTACTAGCACGAACCATTGAAGGGGCCAGGCAAGCTGAAAGGTAATAATGTAATTCGTGCATCTTGAATTTCACAAATCAAACGCAAATCTACAATTGCAATGTGCCTGACCTATCTTTTTATGTCTCCTTTTGTTGTTCAATCAGTTTCAGCAGTTTGACTTGCCGTTTCATAGTAGGGAGCAACTGCTCAATCATCCTCTCTGACAAGTTTAGTAACGTCTCCCCATCAACCTCTTCCTCTGCATAAAAGGAGACATAGAGTATATATCATACATATATGTTATATATGCTAATAACAGAATTTACACATATATAATATAAAAGAAAGCGAAGATGAAAAAAGCAGGGGGACAACCTTGGAGCGGTGGCATGCATCACCCTCGCATTGCAGGCGCCATAGATGTGCCCGGTCCCCATTAAACCCTTCAGTGCTCTGTCATTATTTTCTCCTGTCATCTCTGTTGCTGACTGCATCTTAACAATATGTGTATATATAGTTTATTGCGTGTCAAACTAATTCCTTTCAGATGAAGCTCATCTAGGCATTCATTGGTGCTCCTTGTTCTGGCTCCTGCAGGCTGCGTTTCGGAGCTGAGCCATCATTTCGTCCACCTCATCCCCCAGCCAGTCCCCTCTATTGGCTCCGGCCATGTCTTCCAGGATGCTCTCGCAGGTTCAAGGCTTTAAGACTACCGACTGCATGTATGCCATCAGCCTATCGGTGACTTCGAGCTGCTCTGTCATATATCCCTTGAAAGGTCTTGTCACCAGCCCATCCCAGGTCATCACCACTGGTACTGTAACTACTTTGCACCCGGGGTACATTATCTTGAGCTCATTTTTCAGTAAGCTGCGTGCTTGGAGATTTTCGCAACTCGGTCTTGGCTTCTATTGTGATGTTCTTGTTCGTGATGCCAACCTCAATCAGTGTGATTGCCTTCGTTCTCCGGTCATGTATCATCAGGATCGGGCTTGTTGTATTCAAGGGACAGTTCCGACTCACCTTTACGTCCGATTTTATCTAATTTAATACCAGACATATACATTCAGATATATATACATATATATACATATATATATATATATATATATATATATATATATATATATATATATATATATATATATATATATATATATATATATATATATATATATATATATACTTTATTTAACAACAAGGTGAGAATGGCAGGGCAGCTCCTTCGAGTGTCTGGCCTCCAGCGCGAACTCGCTGCCCCCTGACAAGCTTCGGCTATGCGTGCGCACGCAAGGCGCATATAACACTGAAGCGTTGCCTAAGGCGAAAAACTCACACTGAATGCCGGACCTTTGGAGCTCCATATATGATGTGCGAGTGCATATGTGCGCCAAATAATCACCAAACTACAAAAAAATAGTCATTACAGGTAATCCCGTTACATGCAAGGGATTGCTTCTAAGTTTGTATAGAATTGTCATAGCAGCTACCGCCGCCATCCTGGCGGCGTCACAGCAGCGGGGGTGGTTGTGGCAGACGCTTGTTCTGCTACAAGTCGCTTTCCTGCTTGGACAGTCCGACGGAAGCTTCGGCAGCCAGGAGATGTAAACGCTGAGACAACAACGAAACGTCGCGTTTGCTCGTACCTTTGTTGCCGGAACTTCTACGACGAACCACCAGGATCGCGATCCATCCGACAACGTGACACTCTGCACGGTTTTGCGACGTCATTCGGTTGCCTCCTCGGGACCCCTTTTAATGCATGGTCCGAATAGAAACGCTAAATACACCTGTCGGGAACGCGTTTCATGCACCGTACTAACGCTGAGACATATAAGATAAGTATCTTCTATTCAAATACTTGCGAAACCTTTGCGATTTTGGTTTTAGAGCATGCACTACTTTTCTGAACGGAACTCCTTCATGTAAGTAATTTTTCCGCCCATCCGTCCGATGAATTTCACTACTAAATTTACATGTGAAATTCATGTGACGTGACGTCAGGGTATCACGTAACAGCACGACTTAACGCCACGCGAGGACGTCGCGTAATTTGAGATCACGACACCTCACCGGAGCAGTCGAGTCACGTCGAGTGACATCATGGTGTCTAGTTCTGTTGTCACGTGATACTCTGTCATCATCGATATCCGTTCACTGAAATTTTTCCGCAAACTGTAGCGCGGATATTGTTACACAATATGATATTGACTCCTCAAACATTTGTTTATTCTCTTCTAAGTAAATCTACATGACCACTCCATAAACATTAAATTTCGTTCATTGCAGGACTTTGACAATAAAAATTGCTGCTAACTTATTTTTAACTTTCCGCTCGCTTCTTCAAATGATCATTAGCGAACGTCTTTCTCCGTTAATTTATCCGAAGAAAGGTCCTATTAAGGTAGATGAGCTTATTTAAATAAATGCATGCTAATTTTTAATAAACTAATTTTAATGTCAAAAGCTATACCTGCCCTGTCTTAAAACGGCTGCCTTACTAAGCTCGCGAACTGTTGTTTTGACCCTAAGATGAATGACGCTAAACGTCCGAGAAACTCCGCATTTCAAAAAGTAAGAACGAAAGATTTATAAACTAGGAATTTCAGCTAAAACAAAACTCATGACAAACAAGCCTCTACTTTCTCAAATGGGAGCTCCGGGAATACAAAACCCCAGCAATGAGACAAACGGGCAGGTCTCTCAAATATCACTCAGACTTGCAGCAGGTTCAGAAAAATCAAAATTCAACATTTCTTCTTGACTGGCACAAAACTCGGATTTTAAACCTACCTCTGTGATTCTGGTTTGTATTTCAAAGATCGAAAAAAAAACGAATTAAGATATAAAGACTCCAGAAAGAGAGTTCTCCCAGAGAATTGTTATTTATAGGTGAAGAAAGCTTATGTAGGTGAAGATTGATCTGGGACATTTTGTACGGAACACGCGCTGTTAAAGTAACGCTTGATACAAAACAATGGCATATGCTTATTTTGTGTCAACGTCGCGCATAAAATGTTATTCACCGGAATACAGCCTTTTCTAGCCTATCTACATACACCACCGGAATGTTTAACAAGCAATCAAATGGTTAACAGCATACGGCAAAAGGAAACATTGTGGATATTTTTGCTCTGACATCACTGCTCAGTCTGCATATTATACTCAACAGCGTTGTCGCCAAGAATTCCATTATGGGTTATCCGGCCATTTTTTGAAGGTATTCGTGGACATATCAATTTACAGAATATCTATTAAGTTGATCATACAACTCTATTCATCATAGTCACATATGCGAGTAAGTTGGTTCTTCTTCCTCTACTAAGTGGCGATCGCGAATTTAAGACACCTGTACGGGCACAATCGTGTAGAAGTATTAGAACCACTATTTTATGGCGATTTCGCTTCGCTGTAACAAATACTCGGATGGATATATATTATAAAATTACAACATATTGTTTTAGACATAATTTTATAAAAGCCCCTCTACTCCAATCAGCAGCCACATTGTGTCGACAATTGAAGCAGCGGCCGAGGTTCAGAAATTTCGGTCAGTGAAACTTGGTCTTCTTCACACTAATGACCCGATACATCTGTGACAACTTGTAGCTACGACTTACCAGGCTATCGCAGCCCGTTCCGAAAAGAACAATCTCCATCAATATAAAATACCTATTCGCCAAGGCAGCTGATGCGTTCGTACTACGCGCCCTTTGGACAGAGATACTTTATATTTAGAGTGCTAACGAGAGAATATAATAAAGGTTAATGTATTTACTAACTCTAATCTACGTAGTCCTGGACAAAGGGAGTTTAGCACAGCCGGCTTAAATTGCCTCGTCCATTGGGTCGTTCATATGGTTAAAGATTGTACATGCCACCTACTTCCCGTCACATGTGAATGATTTGGCTAGCAAATAGTGACGTGGTTAAAGAACTCGCGTTATGATTGTTATCGTTTGCATCATCTCTGGCATATATAGGATCACCTCAATATTTCCGTTTGTCTATGTGGTTATGCCATTGTCATTTTTAAAAAGGCTTATGGTATTAATTAGGTGCCATGACAAATATTTATAGTTGCAATGAGCCTGACATTCCTAAAAGTGTTTATTTTGGGTCTTTTAAAGTGTTCGTGATTTTTTTAAGTAACCGATTTTTTCGGTATTCCATTTATACCCCACATTAATTATATTTGTTTTGGATAAATTTCTGCTATGTCAAAATCTGAACACTCTGCCAGAAAAGGTATGTATATAGGCCAAAATATTTCACACAACAACTAGCAAGATTACACCTTAATTGCAAATAATTTATTGTTCTTATCATATTAATATATTTTATCCTCATTTACACTCAAATTTTAGAGCTAAAATTATGCAAAAATGTTGTGCACAAGACTTTTATTTCTATACTGGAAAATATGTCATACCTTACATCACAACTTAAAGGAAATTTACTTAAATTCCATGCACAATATTAGATCAACAATATTAACAACTCCTAAGTTACTATTGCACGTTAGCTTGGTATAAATGAACGAAGTTCGATATGGTTGCCCTGGTAAGTTTCGCTTAAGACCAAAATTAGGTATCTTAAAAATTCATCATTTTTTTGAAATTTTTGTTCAAAATTTCTACCCACCATCAGATTCTGGGTGTTTTTTGTTCGTCTCTTTTGAAGCACAATAGATATTTCAGAAATATATGTCTGGCGAGGCACAACTCTCAGATGATGATGCACAAAAGTCCACGAGTTGTTCAACATTAAAAGGTATATTGCCCCATCGCAGTTTACCTTGTTGAAAGGGTAAGTGAGAAATTAAGAGCTTCTATTGTTTCTGGGTATTTCCTCGGATATTAATAATGCAAGGCATCAAATTCACAGTGACCGTGTAAATGTGTCATAAGCTGGTCAGCTCACAGCCCTTGTTTATTAAAGTTTGCCATTTTAGTACTATAACATGATTACCGTTCTGACAGAGAGCCAATCTCGTTCGAGATAACCAATAGTTTTGAATGTCAAAAGCGCACGAAGTGCTACAGTAGCAAGCATGCACCTGCAGCTGTTTGACAGGGACACCCGCTAGTGGGAACCCCTCGGGAAATTGCATGGTCGCCCTTCTTGAAAACACTACCCGGTGAAGTCAGCAATCACATGATCGCTCCCATCCGCCGCCACTGACTTTATGAGATAACAAGAAGTTCCCTACGTCGAGCAGGATTTGAATCAGTGACTTTTGTATGACTGAAATCACTTGCTCCGGAGTCAACGGATTCACCAACAAAGCTATCGACAGGACCAAATTTTGTAAATGAAAGGCGGCAGAGAATATATTTTTTTCTAACCTACACAACTCTTCAGTATCTCTGGCGGCTAGATCGGGCACACGACGGCAGGGCACGGCAAAAGGCAACGAGTGTGTAATACAGGCCAGGGAGTTCGAAAGACTCGCCCTGCCATGATCACCGTGTAAGTGACTGTGGGGAGCGTGCGACACCTTAAGAGAGAGCGCCTCTCCACCTTAGAATAAAGTTCCTTGATAAAATTCGCGCTGTGGCGTTTTTTACGTGTTTGCCAACCATTGTTCTGAGAACACGCAGGGTACGTGCCAGACATGCACGTAACGCGTTACAAGTAACGAGTTACTTGTACCTAGTTACTATTTTCGGTAACGAGTAACGTATTTAGTTACTTTTTTAGAAAAGGAACGAGTAGCGGTATTTAGTTACTTTTAAGGCCAAGTAACGAGTAACGGTATCTCGTTACTTTTGAGGAGCAACGTGTACAACACCGCTTAAACGGCCTTGTTTTTAAAGGCAGATAGACAACCCGAAAAACAAATAAATAGTATGACAGTACAGCAACGTATATCGCTGAACACGTCAGTCGAACAGTTCGACTGACGTGTCCAGCGATAAACGTTGCTGTACTGAACTCTACAGCTGGGAATGTCCTTCACCCAGCGACCACAATCAGGTTCGTTGGTTGAACTTTCTAGAACCGGGTACTTACCGAATGTAAACCCGGAGGTTGCAAACACGGGAAGGCACATAACCCATTACCCGCTGTCCTTAGTGAAGGCGCAGTTCCCGAAGATTCACCAGCTCTTCCTGAAGCACAATTAACACTGCCGTTCCTTCGAGCGCGTCAGTAGAACGACGCTTCAGCGTCGCCGGAAATGTATTTTCAAGGAAGCAGGGAAACATAACTGATGAAAACTTCGACAGGCAGCTGCTGCTTAAGGGCAATGACTACTAAAAAGAAAACAATAAACCATGAAACAAAAAATGAAAGCCGTTTACAACTCCCTGTAACGCCGAATTAGAGCGCAGCTCTTGAGGAGAACGAGGGGAAGGTACGGAGAGGGGCTCATGCCGCCTCCTGCTCACTGTTCGACCCCTATTTAGGGGAAAATTTTCCCCGCTAAATTTAGCGGGAAAACTTTCCGCTAGATTTAGCGGGAAAAATTTTCCGCTAGATTTAGCGGGGAAAATTTTCCGCTAGATTTAGCGGGGAAAAATTTTCCGCTAGATTTAGCGGGAAAATTTTCCGCTAGATTTAGCGGGAAATTTTTCCGCTAGATTTAGCGGGAAAACTTTTCCGCTAGATTTAGCGGGGAATATTTCCCGCTAGATTTAGCGGGGAAAATTTTCCGCTAGATTTAGCGGGAAAATGTTCCCGCTAGATTTAGCGGGGAAAATTTTCCGCTAGATTTAGCGGGGAAAATTTTCCGCTAGATTTAGCGGGGAAATATTCCGCTAGATTTAGCGGGGAAATTTTTCCGCTAAATTTAGCGGGGAAATTTACCCATCATGCACCGCGCGGTTACGCCGACGGCGACGGCGACGCCGCTCTAAGCCGGAAACGGGCGCCTAAGAGCTGCGCTCTAAAACAAGTAACGTGAAAAGTAACTCGTTACTTTTGAGGTAACTCACGCGTTCCTTTTGAGAATCGGTAACGAGTAACGTATTTAGTTACTTTTTGAGCGAGTAACGAGTAACGGTATTTAGTTACTTTTTTGGGGTAACGTGTACATGTCTGGTACGTATCATAAGCGGGTGCTCCGCAGCTATTCGCTTCCTAGGGCCGCTCATTTCTGTGCTGCGGATATATGTGCTTCTAAGGGCGGCAAGAGGCATGCTTGTATGACAAACACATCAAGGTAGGAATTACAGAAAAGATGCAAGCGAGCTGATGAACTTTCAACATTGTGAAACCCGAGACTTAGGAGAAAAAGAAGAAGAAAGGGGACAACACAGGCACAGACACCTGTGTCTCTGTTGTCCCCTTTTTCTTCTTTTTTTTCCCTAACTCTCGGGTTTCGCAATGTTGTCATCAAGATGCTTTACCTTGGAATCTTGAACGATTTTACGTTTTTGTGGAAATATTATGCACAACGAGCCTAAAAGAGCAATATTACACTAACGTTCAAAATCGCCACGACATCAACTATTTTCACTGCTCGCATTTTACTAAGGTAATTAAGACCTGACGATCCTCCCCCCCCCCCTTCAACCGAAAGAAAATACTGCCCGCGTATTACTATTGCTGCGTGTTTACTACGGCGTCTTCCGATCTAGATCTAGTCATTTTTATTGAAGAAAGCCCAACAAACAATATTCCATAAAAAAATCAAGCTCTACAAAAAGCACTTGAGTGCCACCTTTTGGAAGAATTGCAATCACTACTTTCTCCACTTTGCATCCTAAAAAGAAACATGCTAGATTTAGATGCAAAATAACTTCATACTAAATTGCTAGCAAAAATACTAGAGAAAAATGCTAATTTAATAAGCGTGAGAATTTTGTTTTATAAATCACTCGATCCTTTAATTATGGCTGTACGATTTTGTTACAGGGCGTGGTAAAACGTCCGTAATAGATCTGTTTTCTGGCATTCTTTATGCTTCCTTTTATAACCACTTCTGCATTTGCGCCTTCTTTCTTCATGTTGCTAAAGCATATCAGTCCGTAAATCACAATTCTTCTTAAACTGTACGGTGTTGGATTCAAAATGTATTTCTTTTTTTAATTTTGTTTTAAGATCTTTACTATCTTGTAAGCAATTATTATCATTCGGAAGCGTTCGTAGTACGAAAGTCCCTCTGAAATATAGAGTTCCGCAGGGTTTCATTCTATCTCCATTTTTTATTAAAAATATACGTAAATGACCTCTCGGCAGATGTCACCAGTAATATATTTCAATCAGCAGACAACATTCTGTTATTTACCAGTCACATTGATTTTGAAATCGCTACGCAAATCTCACAAACAGATGCAAGCGCGCTCACGAACTGGTTTAAAAGAATGGAACAATTATGAATTCTTCCAAGACCAAGCTCGTTTGCTTTCGTAGGCCCTAGAAAAGATTAAAAGTGTTTTTGCAGTTGCTCCTGCACGAATTTACTGTAACTCCTTGCAGCTGTATTTATTTGTTAATAACTTCCATTTTGTTAATAACTTTAATTGTTAATAACTTCCATTTCGCTTTCTTATGGGTGTTGATTAATACCGTGGACTTCAATGTTCTGACGCCTCCAGTACAAGTCTGCATCGTCAGCTGCCTTTCTTAGTTCCCAGATTTCTTCGTCTCTTTCCTCTATTTTTTCTATTTAACAACATAAATGTGTGTATTTATTGGAAGTATAGTTATTAATGACACTAAAATTTTATACTCGCATCTACTCTAGAAATTTTTAGAAAACCATAAAAACACGAGCTTACCTTCGAACAGTTACATCCGACATCTTGTCGAAGAGCCTTGGTGGTAGAAACGCACTTGGTAATTCCAGAAAATATAAAAACACCGAAACAAGAGATCGAAAAATCAAATTGAGTGAGTGCTCAAACGTATCTCTGCAAAAATAACATACTAAAGCCTAGTGTTTTGCCAGCACTTAATGTCTTTCGTTTTGCAGAAATACGAGTATGTGCCCTAAATATTACTTCTTACGTCACCTTGAAGGCCTGGGAAACCTAAAATTCTACAAACAGTGGGTCGCGTTTTCGGGAGGTCTTGATTCTTTTCAGGAGAATTACACCTGTCACGTGCTCGTCTACCACATAGAAATGTTATTTCTGTTTATCTTACGTATTCGGAATTCTTAAAGGCGAAATACTGATAGTCATAGATCGTTATAAAATGTTGAATATGCACTATATATCCATCCTGGACATGTTTATTTCATCTATTATTTAATTTTGAGAAAATTAATTTTAGAGCGCAGCTCTTAGGCGCCCGTTTCGGGCTTGAGCGGCGTCGGCGTCGGCACATGAAACCGCCCTAGATCACGTGACCCCCAGGTCACGTGACCCCCCCCCCCGAAGGTCACGTGACCTCCCCCAAGGTCAAATGACCCCCAGGTCACGTGACCCCCAGGTAACGTGGTCCCCCCGGTCACGTGGTCCCCGGTGGTCACGTGACCCCCCGAGGTCACGTGATGATGATGACGAATGACGATACGGATGCCGGTGACGTCATCAGTGACGTCACTGATGACGTCATCGGCATCCGCATCGTCATTGTCATCATCACTGATGTCGTCATCGGCATCTGCATCGTCATCGTCATCATCATTGATGACGTCATCAGTGACGTCAAGTGACCCCCCTGAGGCCATGTGACCCTTCCCTTCCCCAAGGTCACCTTGCCCCCCGTACCCCTCCCTCTCCTCCTCAAGAGCGGCGCCCTAATTCGGCGGTCAGAGAGTTATACGCGCCTTTCGCTCTACCAGGTTTCGCAGCGTACAGATTGGGATCACTCTCTTCCAGCTCTACTGGCTAATATGAGCAGCGGCGGAGCCGGATCACTCGTGACGTGAAATAGTATCCGAGAGCAGACGCTCCCTCCTCAATGGCGTTGTGGGTTTTCAGGGACAGTTAGCGTCTGCGAGATTTGCACATTGTTTGTGTTGTTTTTTCAGCATGCGATCGATGCCGGAGGAATTGATATTGTGTTGAAGGGCGCAATTACACTACGAGGAAATGCAGAAGAACGACATTTCATCGGTTTCTGACTGAGAAATATCTGCTTCGGAAGAGCGTCCAATCAGTCAAACACGAACGCTGGCTGCAAGCTTTCGAAGCATTTCTTTGCACGTTGTAGCGTAGGTGCCTTGCAGAGAAGATTTAGTTTGAACATTGACGACACCAAGCAGTCCAGCTTTGCCCAAATTCGTTTTCTGTAGTTTTTCTTACACTGGATCATCAAGTAAATCTTTAACGTCATTTCTGTAATTGATTGAATCACATTGGGATTTTAGAAAATTAGACAGGACCTGCTCGCCAACAGTTTCTGTCATGGAAGTCTAAATTATTCAATAAATCTCTTCATCCCTACTTTTATCCCCTGCGTAAGATGAAACACCTGGAATGATGCAGAGACTCTGGTCTCAAACTCGAGGGGGATCATGTGCAATCTACCCAGGAATCAGCAGTGTCACACGGGGGTCTTGCTGGTGCTTCTTAAAAGGGGTGCTACTGAGAGACAAGCGCTGACGCTGCAGAATGGCATGGCTGCCGTAATTAAACATCTTAGCTTTGCACGAATACACTTCTTTTTAGAACTGCACAGTTTGCACGTGCGCATCCCTCGATGCTTTTATAGTCGGCGTCCACTATATTGTGCTACGCTGATCAAGGCTAGCTTCCACGGTGCTCAACCTCTGTCAAATCTAGTTTATCTAGACAATGGAAATGAGATGCAACACTACACCACGTGCTCTTGCAACTGTGCGGGGCTGAAGCACTGTGAAAGCTACCATAGCCCCAAAAATGCAGCACCAAATAGTTGACGCCGAGTATAGCTAGGTTTGATACTCCGTGTTACCGAAACTCATGTCAAAACCGATCTGCCATCTTGTACGTAGTGCACAAGAGCCTCGCTTGCCTAACCCGGGAAAGGGCGCTTTCGTTCATTGGCCAGTTTTTGTTTTGTTTTTTAACCAGTACGTTCAGCCTCTTTGAAATGTTTACATCAGGTGGCACACGGCTATATCTCGGAGAAAGAGGAGAATGTCGCTATTGCTAGCATGCAAGGGTATAAACAGTCAACAATAATCATGGTCTCGCCACTCTGTGAGCCTATCGGTGTAGTAAACATATAATTAAAACAGCGCAAACGAACACAAGGACAAGTAGTAAAAGGGACACAGACACAGCACTCACTCACTACTTACGCTCTTTTTCGTCTTCTTAAAACAGATCAGCATTAGAAGACAAAGAAAGAAACAAAATATCCCAAATGTAGAACATCTTCACTGTCATCTGCCATCCGAAAAAATTTCTAACCAAAAGTACCGTTACAAAAAAAGGAAATTAAAGAATAGAGAAATATATAACTATGCATCGTTCCGCCTCAGGTCCGTGCGAATCCTAAACAACGGCGCGAGCCCGTAATGCCTGTATGTCTCTCTCTGGCATGTGGGCACCGTTTTTAGGCTGCATGTACGCGCTTGTAGCCATAGGATCGCTCCTACGGAAGCTGAAACAAAGTATTAAACAAGCGTGCCCAAACTCCGAACAAACTCCACCTCTTCACTGACTAGCGTAACTGACTCTGGAACTTAGGCATGAGATCGGGACCATATAGACGAATGTAAAATGCTTCATGAATTTCCCTAGCCATTTTTTGTGAATGTCTAGGCAAATGTTTAATGTCACGTAACCGAGGTAAACAGCCACACCTACCGCACTAAACGGCTAGGTGACCTGAAGGTCACCTAGCCGTTCATTGTTGGGATTCCGAGAATGCTCCCCGAGCTCTAACGAGCTCGGGAGCATCTCTGTTTTGAGGTCTTCACTTTTTTCACTACATGCCATTGCAGCGAAAACAATGTACCGCGTGATTATTGCTCGACTTACTGTGGCGTTCAAATGACTTGTTCTTTTTGTACTGAATTCGCACAGATCGCTTGGAGCATCCGCCGTGTCAACTTTAAGCTGAGATGGTTTGGAAAGATGCTTCCTATTTTGTGTCACCCGGCAAGGTTAACAGTTGGGCGAAAGAGTGCGGCATTGAAATATGAGTGCATTCATGACAGTATCACCTAATGATTGCATGCTATATATTAAACTACTTGTCTACAAAGGAATAATATGTCCTCTTCTTCCACTTCCAGCTGCTTCTGGAGCTTCATGGTGTGAAGTATTATATCGCCGCTAGATCCGACCAGACCTTATTCTGTGGTCCGTGCAGGTCCATGGCAGGAAAGCGATCCGAGAACATCACCACAGTTCCCTTCCCTGCATGTTACGGCCAAATTTATTTGATCAAAGTATCCATACTTTTTCTCTTGCTTTTAATGGTACTCGGGCGTTTTTTTGTTTCATTGTCGCCGATTTGCCTCAAAATTGCATGAGCACACAAATAGACGAGTTGAAACTGTAACCCTGTTGATTACAGTCTCAACTCTGTCATACTGTCATGATTCTCTATAAAACTTTTCTTTCCCAAAGTTACAAAATTTCTATGAAAGCTGGGCTCCATCGTTTTCTTCTTTTTTATTTACTCGTATTTGAAAGTCTCCACTGGCAACACTGAAAATGTTATGCCCCTTAGCAAGCACAAGTTCACTGCTCGCGATGTCGAAATTATTCTCAACTGATTACAAGAAGTTTGATTTGTGCAGAAATGAATACCGTGTAACATACTTCCAGCACTTGCACAGCAGCACAAAACAAGAACTGACAGACCCCGATTTTCAGATTACTTGCTCATTATGCAGGGCGGCCTGCCATTGATGTGCCACTGGAGAGTGCAAGTAAGTTTGATCGTTGGTTTTGGCATTGCTTTGGTTAGCAGTTTTTACAATAGTTTTTGTAAAGTTAAAGATCCTTCTAAAAAGCAAGCCGCGAAGAACATTTAGTTTGATTAGGTACGTTAAAATGACAATGAAGTGCCTCTTAAGTAGCTAAAATAGATACTGTGTGCCACTGTTGAGTGCACAAGCCGAGATCGGCGCTTTTTGGCGTTTTGCACAGATAAGTACCCATTTTTACCACTTAGCTTCTTGGTGCCTCAACTAAAATTTTTCTTTGCAGACACCTGCCCTCTGCCGGTACACTTTACCCTTATGATCAGTGAGTGTCAAGAAGTTGTGTGCCCAGTTTGCACTCGTTGAACAGTGGGTGAAAAAAACAAATTTCATTACGGTTCTACCTTTTTTGTATTTACTTTTGAATGTGAACATTCAACAAAAATATCTCCGGTTGTGGCGAATGATGATTACACAAACAATTCCAAACTGTCTTAATTAGAGACCCGGCATTTCGAGGCCTACAGTGCCTTGCACTCGTGGGTGACTGTGACTGTTGCCGCGGAGGAGCAGTATTTCTATAAGTGCAGGTACAAAGCATAAAACAAAAACGACACATGCTGATCACGAAAGATTATGCTAGACTTTGTAGTCTATCTCTGCTGAAAAATTTAGTAGAGACTTGTTTTTATTTTCAGCTGCTTAGGTGCCTCAAGATCTGGAGAACCTTGTGGACACAAGCTAGGACTCAACCTTTTTCCAAATCTGGCCAGGAACACAGGGGAGTCAAACCAAGGAACAAGAGCATTTCAATACCTCCCTGTTTGCGACTTTAGAAAGGCGGTACGACAGGAGGGGTCTACGTGCAACCAGTTGTTACGTAAGCCACTCGGAAGCAAGCATTCTCTTTACCTATACACTAAATGAGATAGCAAACGCATCTTTTAAGACAAAAATGCAAAAGACATTTTTAAATATTGGGTGGGATGGATGTCCATTTACAAGAAGATGTCTGCAGACTTGATTCAGATGTGAACTTACAACCCATAGATGTAGGTTCGACCGTGTTACAGAAATAACTTCTCACAGATGGCTTTGCTCGCGATATTTTCCAACGAATTATTCAAAAAACCATTGTGTTACGTTGGTGTAATCCATCTTATGTACATATCACACATATCAGTGGGAACGTGAGAAAAAACAACAGACGTGAATCTTGCACATCGTTGGTTGTGCAATGATTTATATAGTGAGCAATGCATTGCGCACTTTTCTATTCAGTGGAGGCCTAGTTTTAAGGACCACATGTATGCAGTTACTCTACACGAATATTGTGAAATCTGCCTGAGATGTGGGCTACTACAGGCTTTCTATTAGTGTTGAAAAAGTTTTACAGTTGTTTAAAGCAATTCGCACCACGTATTTTCTTGAAATAGATAGGTTCCTGAGAATGGGTAAGTGAAAGTTTGTAAACATTCATGGTGATTGCAATGTTTAATGTCAAATGTCCCATTGATTCAGAGTTGGTTGAGCGTGTAAATAGTGTAGATCGCAAATTAAATTTATATTCTATACAATGGGAACAATCGTGCGTAAGGACTAGCTCTACCTCGGGAAACTTTACACTGTTGCTACGGCATGATGGTTTCGCAACAGTAAGTATTTTTATTGAACTTATGCATTAAACATGTCTCGAACTAACATTTCATATTCTTGCACTCCTAAGAGAGGAATCTGGAACTTTTTGTCTAGGTCTACACTAGATTATCCAAGTTCATCTACTCTCTTACAAAGTTGAGAAAGCTGAAACCCTGTAATGTAGGAGAGAACTCACCGCATGACACAGATGATAGTTTGGTTAGATTTATAAGAAACAGTCGGCGCTGTAACAGTAATAATGGCATGTCACGTTCTTATGTAAAGCTCATTGTCGCAAAGCAAACTGTTTTTAGGTCTACGTTCATTTACAGTAGTCATTCACCAAGCTCCCTTTCTAGACTGGAGCGATAGGTTCTCCAAAGTAATTGTATATAACTAACATATTTCATCGAATGCGACATAAAAGTATCAATAGGAAATCGTCCAGCATAAAGCCTATATGTTCTGTCGTACCGCAGGGCAGTATTCCGTGTCCTTTCCTTTTTAAAATATACGTCAATGATATCATAAATATAAATGCAAACGGAAAATTGATCTACTATGCCGATTACACAAGTATGCTATTTTCCGCAGATAGCGCTGGTTTGTAAACCGACATGGCAAAGCTGGCGCTCTCTAGATTAAAAATGTGTAGTCATAACAACGCGTGATAAATAAATGTGATTAAAACGAAAGTCGTGTTTTTTCTGTTTTTATCTTTGTTTTCCGTCATGCCATGATATGTATATAATGAAATACTCTAAACTACGTGATCATCATGTTGTGAGAGCGATCGTCTGTGTACATTGATTGGCTTTCTTTTGTTTACTGTTCTATTTCCTTTACTTTGTCTCATCGTACGATGGACTAAAGGCCAAAGTCACGGGCCGCCAGGTCCAATCACGTTACACGCTAAGCTATTACATGTTTAACATTGATTAGGGGTGGATGAATAATGCTCCGGATCAAAAACCGCTGCATCATTTCAATAGCTTCGACACTGCAAAGAGTCTGTATGTCGTGGATTTGTTTGCGATGTAAAATTGATGAGTCACTCAGTGCTATTTAATTCGAACCACTGTCCACCCATACCCTAGTGATCCTAGACGGAGGCACCGACACGTGCATCGAAGCGAAATTCCACGCAATTTCTAAGTGGCTTGTGATTGGATCTGGCGGCGCGTAGCTTTCACCTTTAGTCCATCCTAGGGTGAGACGAAGTATAGCCCTGTTGCTACTGCTGTCGGCTGTCAGGGACCCATCAACCTGTATCTTACAGCTTTTTTCCTGACCCCCAACATCGACTCTAGGTAAAAATAAACATTATTATTATTATTATTATTATTATTATTACTATCTATTATTTTGCAGGAACGTGGATGCAACAGGTTTTTTAAAGTGTGCGTCTGACATATATATATATATATATATATATATATATATATATATATATATATATATATATATATATATATATATATATGTGTGTGTGTGTGTGTGTGTGTGTGTGTGTGTGTGTGTGTGTGTGTGTGCTTTATTTGTTGTTGTTATTTATTTGTTGTTTTGTTGTTATTGCATTTTGTTGTTTGTTGACATTTTTGTTACTGTTATTACCATTTTTTGTTATTTATTTTTTATTTTTATTATTATACATTGTTATTGTTGTTATTGTTGTTATTGTTATTTATTTTTATTTATTTATTTATTGTGTGTGTGTGTGTTTATTTTATTATTATTTTATTTTATTTGTTATTATTATTATTATTATTTTATTGTTATTATATTTTATTTATT
>JAZHYW010046737.1:0-17222 GCA_037355805.1 Ixodes ricinus
AGCCCCTCATACTATGTCCCCCTGACCGTATAACTCACCTGCATAAGCCGCATAAACAACATTTTCAAGAATTCCGGGAAAAAAACAAACAACTTGTGAAACTAAAAACAAAAACACCCTAAATGCGTCGAGGAAGCAGCTTGGCCATTTTGTATCGGGCGTTCTTAGCCTTCCTTCCTCTCAATGTTATTTCACATATGCCACGTCATGTTGGCACCTCTGTTATGGTGCCTGGAAGGCATCTGCGTACGGTGTGTTTACCGCGTCCAAAAAAGTGGTTCCTCTGTTTCCGCCCAACGACGTCATAGATGTGCCATGCTGACGACGGGCGCGACCCTGGCGGTGTGACAGCAGCGGTGGTCGATGTGGCAGACGCCTGTTCTGGTGCAACTTGCTCACCAGCCCGACGGTCCACGGAAGCTACAGCAGCTGGAAGTTGAGACGCCGTGACGACAGCGACACTTGCGTTTCCTCGTGTTTTTTTAATTTTTATGATTTTGACATTTGCCAGATTGACACTCCTGCCTTTCCTGACGTCATTTGTTGCTACTTCGGCGTCCGCTTTTGATGCGTGGCGCTAGGCACACCAGGTGGAGAGGACTTTCAGGCAGCGTACCTTTTGTTCCCAGGCCGTTGTGTTTCTTACTCGACGCTGGGAAGGCGTCGAAACGAAAGAAAGTTAACACACTTTGGAGAAAAAAATACTATTCGGTTTTATTTCCGATACGAAACAATCGCGACAACATCTTCTGTCGGCTGTTTTTCTTTTTCCTATTCACTGGTTTAATAGAAATCGAGACTTGGTAAACAAACAAAAAACAAACAAAACGAGGAGCAACCTCCAAGGAAGGCGCCGCAGTTGCGTGCACCAGAACACACACACTAACGCAAGAGAAAGCAGCTCCCACCAAAAGTAGAACAAACAAACAAAAATCACCTGTTCATGATGTTTTATCTCGCTAGTCTACGAGAACAGAACAATAAATTATAGGTGCAACTGCACGATCAGCAAATTTTTTGTTGTTGTTTTGGCAATATTTCTTTCGATTCAAAAATAGGAACACATTATATGAACACGTGGCAATGAACGTGACAGACCAAAAGGTAAAGACAAACAGCGGTTGCTCATCCTAGGAATGCCTAATCCCCACAACGTCACACACACACACACAAAAAAAATCAACAACAAATAAGCGAAACATTGTTGGGGGCTGTGAGCACGTCGCCATTCTCACACCAGAAGTTTGGGGGAGGGAGACAGAAGCGTGCTGTGCTCCAGAACACAAAGAAAAAGAAAGTCAGGTATTCACAAGGACAGGCTTCGCACTGAGTGCTCCGGCCGCCATCGCCGTATTCCATTGGAAAGGTCAGGTACGCATGAAACGTGGGTGGGGATTAAGCTCCAGAAGTCGCCAACGGCGCTGATGAGTGACACTACGGGCGGCGGCCCCCAGCTGCTTCCAACCCTAGGGACATGTTTATAGGGACAAGTACCTTTCGCTAGGGATAGAATTTGGTGCCTTCGCATTTTTATAATTGCCCGGATTGGGAGTTACTCAAAACGGGATAATTCGCAGCCAGTCAAAACCATTGATTCACCATGTGAGGCCACATAAACCCGGACGTGACACCCAACCTCACTAGATTCAATAACTTTTGTTGACAATGTGATGTCGCGTGACACCCAGGACTTGGCACTGTGACGTCACGTGACGTACCCGGACTCCAGGGACAAACAGGAAGTCTCAGTTACCTTTCGATAGCATCCAATTCTGCAATAAAAAGGGGTTGTCTAGGGACATCTATGGAGCACGCGGAAGGAATCAATTAGGACCTAGTGAATTGGCCGCGCTAGTGAGCCCGACTCCGACAAATGAACGTGGGGGAAGACGCTTTGGCCGGACGCCCATTTCGTCGGCAGGGCCTTTGGCAGGGAGGCGTTTGCCTGGCAGCAATTGGCACCTCTTGCGTCTCCACGGGAGCCCGTGCTCTTTCGCGACTTACAAGCAACGAGCGTTTTCTCTTCACCCCGACTGTTTCCACGGAAACAATGAACACGTCAGGACGACGCCACGCGCGACGCATTACGCCGGCCGTGCGCACGCTATACACACACGCCCATACCCGTTTTCGGTCAAATGCCTCTTTGACCCCGCGAGAACAATATGGCGGAGATCTCCATCGAAGCGTTCGTCGAACAGAGAGCTGGGTCTTTGTGTCGGCCGACCTCTGGGGCGGACAGACGGTTATTGAACAAGTGTTCGAGCCACTGGGCTCGGGCTCCCGCCTAGAAGTGATACGGCCACGGCTGCAAGCACGAGAGACCTTGTAAGGGGCAGGGAGCAAGAGGAGGCAGGGTAGGGGTTGGAATATCTACCTTTTGTGTCCGTCTGTGTGTCTGGCATAAGATAATTCCGCATCTTTTTTAACTTGCTTCTCGTAAAAAGTTCGCAGTTTTGGCCCCACGCTGTACTTCATAGACTAGCTCCTTCACAACGGTTATTTACATTTTTTTTTCTTGCTCTTAGCACGTGTTTGCGCAGTTAAATGCTGCAACGTATGTTTTCTACCACGAGACAAGCGGACAAAAGAGGGGCTCGCACTCCCTAGCCTCCTGTACTCAACCAGCGCTTCAAGTCTCGTGAATTTTGAGCGCGCCATCTGTTGAAGACCCCTCATATTACACGAGAGGATGGGCCAGGTCATGGGATCTCCAAAACTCAACGCTGACTTATCTCTGTAACTTTCCGCGGAACTTCAAATAGGGAAAGAAAGTCTAAAGGAGTGTCGAGGCAACACCCCACTGATGCCGCTGCCATCTTTAAGCAATCTAGCCCCGGATGCAACGGTGGCCCGTACAGATATGGTGCGCAGAAATGAATGGAGTTTGTTGTCCTGGGGACCCCTATTGCCCTCACGGAGTAACCTAGAGATAACTAAATATGGCGTGTCGCGTAGAATTTCTTTAATGCCCTCTTGCCGTTGACGCCACCTGTCCGGCGCGCGCTGCGAGCGCCGCCGTGCGACGCCTGCTATCCTAAGTACCCGTATGTGCCCGGGCAGCGTAACGAACTTCCACTGAAAAAGACTCGCACCTAATGCTGGCCATTCTTACGAGCGACCCTGACATGCCGAAGTCAGAGAACCAAAACGACTTCGTCCGATTCTATGGACCATTCCAACAGCTGCCTTCCGAGATCCGCCATCTTTGTGCACTGGGCAAGGAAAACAGGTTCTGATCAGGCGCAAGTAGTTCTCCTCTGTGGAAAGTAGAACTGCGCGCGTGCGCCCACAGCCAAATAACTCGGCAGTTCTCAGCAAGGGTTATAAGCGCTGTAAAGTTGTATATGGCACTCCTACCTGACGGCTCTCAAATGGTCAGAGCGAGAGCCATGGCAATCCTCTGCCTGCCCGGAAATGGGTAAATTCAGTTTTTGTTTTGTTTTGGTATCTTAAAGTGATCTATGTGGCAACAATGTCATTACAACCTGACGACCCAATGAAGATCTTGAGAGTAAATGATATCGGTGTTCCGCGTCCATCAGGAACTGTTCCGTGTCACAGTGATAAAAGTATTTCTAATTGGACTGAATGAATGTTGTTCCACGAGGGTTCTCACTGTCTTCCTGTCAGACGGCTTCGGACGAAGGCCTTGAAGATAAGAGAAACCGACCTGACTGAAAAGCGACGCCTGCCTCAGGGCAGGTCGAATGGCGTGGACATGACATCCGCGCTTTTTCGCGTAGTACTTGCCTCCATAGAGTCATTACTAATACAGACTTTATTACTGATTTTGGTTACCTAGTCAAGTACATTTTCCTGCACTTGAAGTGCATTTTGATTATTTTGCTGCGCTCATCTTCGTAGTGCAAATTTTGTAAGAGAACGTATGATGATTGGTATGACGAAAACTACACGAGTCAGAATATGTCTCTCTGCGGCTCGGCTGCCTCACCAACTGACAGAGTCCCTCTCCTAAAGAATCGTTGATAAAAAAATAATTTAATGTCCATTGCTAAATAGTCCCGATAGGCAAAAAATATATCAGTTGTAACTCTACACTAAGTGATGCCTTTTAATAGCCAGGTTGGATAATAAATATCAAGATAAGCTAAACCATAGTTTATATCGTGCTTTCAATCAGACCAGTTTTACTATGATGATTTAAAACAAACCTTTCATGACAAAATAACTCCAAATAGTTTTTATTTTCCGTTTGTCTGTCTATCGTATCCTCCTTTTCTATGTGCATTTGTTTTGTTTCTTAAATCAGAATCATTAAAAAAAGTAAAAAGAACTTTCCTAAAAAACATGCCACAGTGAGACGTCTGACAGGAGTGTTCTACGTCGGTTCACATGACCAAGCTGCTGCGCTAAGTCGGTCATAATTTTGGCGTTGTCTCTCCATCATAAAATGCAACTGCTCTCCATACAGGAAACATTAAAGACATACAACTCACTGCCCAAATAAGAATGCACTGTCACTTTTTTATTCTTTCACGAGACGGCTCCCAGTAGGACTGTCTCGACGTGAACGCTCTCCCGCTCCTACTTTATATCTCGATACCCGCAATAGCCATTTCGTTTCGTGGTGTATGCTTTTCCACGACGCTCAACAGAGTTTTAAGAGCCACAGGAACAAGAAAATACGTGGGGATATTGTTACCGAATAATTGCCATTAAAGGTGCAGTTCGAGCCAGAGGAGAGCTTCATGTGGCTTGTGTTAAACTAAGACTTAAAGCCATATTTGAGGGGATTAAGAACTACCATAAATCCTCAAAAAACGCCCACCTTTGAAAGAAAGCCCACCTCAGATTTTTTCCCGTATATGAGGTTTGCAGGATTTTCCTGACATCAACAATAAACATGATTTAGTAGTCACTACCGTCAATCAAACTCTTCAAATATTCACTGCACCCTTTTGCAACATCAGAGAATGGGATGTTTCAAGGACGGTTCTGCGTTGTCGTTCTTAGCAAGCATTATCGACTCTAATGACGCGTGCTTCTTTCTTATTTAATTAGAACCAAAGGTCGGCGTGTGGAATATTGGACGCGAACAAAGTCGAGGCTATGACATGCGCTCGCTCGCGTCGCTCCTGTACTTCCATTCCAAATTTTACCTGAGATGTTACTGAACGCGAAAGCGGTTTGCGACGGAGTTATGCAGCTTACTATGGCTAAGCTAAAGGGGTTTCTGATTAACATTTGGCTGACTCTGATTCAAAACCGACTTAATACTCAACGAGTCAAGTACGAAGTGGCAAATGCCGCGACTGATGGATGAAATGGGACGGAGGTAGATATGATCTCGGGTATCACTTTTTAGAGACAAATCGGGCACTGCGAGAGGAGGTGAAAATAATGAACACACACAGAACCGTGTTACTGGCTAATGACAGCTTCAGCTCTATGTACAAGACTCGATACAGGGCTGCTGCAATTTTGCAAGAACTCCAAACCACTTTTCCGCGACTCTGAATGCATTTTTCAATGCCACCTCGAAAAACAAAAAGAAAAAAAAAGAACATTTAGTTTTGCGGTTTATCACTTCTGAAAACACCTATAGCGACGACCAGCAATGGCGACTTAGTAGACAAACCTTCCGAGTCTATCACGCTTCAGAGTGATGTGGGAATCAGCGTTTACCCGAGTTTCCATGAGATCATTTGAATCTGAGCAATGCTTCGAAATAATACGGGGAAAAAAGATATTGACTAACGCGATGAGCGAACAAATAGGAACTGTCATGTGCTCGTTGGAGACTTTCAAAGTCTTCCGGTCTACAAAATCAGCAGCGAAAGTAGCTGCTTCTTTTTTTTTTTGTCCGCAGTTTTGTGCATTGACGAATCGTATACGATTTCCCATGCATGACCGTCAACAACGAAGTGTAAAACAGCTGGCGCATGCGCGTTAGCCTACTGCCAGCGTCAGGCCGTGCGCGTTGGACCAGAATCTACGTCCAACGAGTCGACAGACTGACGACGACTACACTCCGTCTCACCTTACGAGGGACCGCTGTGGACGCTCTACCGCGCCATTCCGGCCAATCTATGCGCGGAGCGCAAGTTCGTCTGCTTCTTGCACCATGGTTGCGGTGATGTCAGAACGCCGAGCTCTTGTTGGATGATCGAAAAACAAAAATAGTGGGTAGACCTCAAGGCATCCAGCATTGAGTGCGCTATTCCTAGCATTGCATCTAGCATTGAGGCGCATTGAGGCGCCACTATTCTTCAATCAAAGCCAATCAGAGCTCGGTGTCGTTCTGACGTCGTCACCGCAAGAAGCAGACGAACTTGCTGTCCGCATGGCGCTGGGAACCTATCACACGACCATGCTCTTTGCGCGTCGCCTTGCCCCACGCGAACATCCTCCTCTTCCTCGTAGCGTCCACTTCGGTGGTAAGGTGAAACGGTGATATAGCCGGGATGGTCACGCCCGACAGGAGGTCACCGTGCACGAAGCAGCCTATCCCGTCTTCGGTCAAGAGCGGCGGCCTCGGTGGGAGCAGTTCATTGCACAATCCGCACACGGTTGCCAACCCCGACAAGTTACATAGTAATACCCGTATGTGTTTGTCACGAGCGTCGTCGTCTGCCCCGTTCTTTTTTGATATTTCGCAAACACGTTTGATTCTGGAGCCTTTCGGGTGGCGCGCGCCCATCACTTCCGGCCGCAGCGTCGCATTTTTGATATCGCGTCCGCTGCGAACCGGAGCGAGCGACGCGCTTTTGATGAGCGATATCGACTTGAACCAAGTGCGCAGGCCCCTGAAGCCGGCCAAAAAGACCGCACCCGCCGTGCGTCCCTTTTCTTTCTCTTTTTTACACTATGCACACCTATAATCTCTTTCTTGTATACATATATACTGTATATATATATATATATATATGTGTGTCTGTGTGTGTCGTGTGTGTGTGCGTATGTATCTGTATATATATATATAGTATGTGTGTACAAACATTTCCTCGATTAGATACATACAGACAAATAAAATAAATCGCTCGTTTTGATATTTCAAGCTTAAAAAACGTTTGATTTCTTCCTTAAATACTCGTTTGCGCGCGCTCCTCGTTTAGGCGGAGAGCGCCGATTCCGTTTGAAAAGTGTACAACAGCAGCCAGAAGGGGCTTTGAGGAAAAAAAAAGAACGTGAACAGTTTAACCCGTTGAACGAACCACGGGTTCTTCGAACCTCCGGCGGATCCGTTTGGCCCCGGTATGGACCGCAGAACTTATCGACTCTGCAAGAACAACTTCGGCCAGGCATCGGTTGACCAGAAACCATCACTGTCTTCGACTCAGGCGCAAGACTCGCCAATTGAGTGATGACTGCGTGCTTCTTTCCTGATGTTGGAGCAAAGAATGCCTGAACGTCACGGATGACGTCAGCAGTAATGTCGCAGATGACGTCACGAATGACGTGCAGCGTCGACGTTTATGATGTCGTCAAGAATGAAGCAAAAGTGCTGGGACATGCTCTGGGCATCTTAAGCGATCGCGTCACTCATTTTGTGATACTGCAAACCAACGCGTGAAACGCTGACTTTAGAAGACCAATTTTGGTTTGTACTTTCTTACGGTATTTGTCGCATAACAGCAATAACAATATGAAACATATACTAATTGGTCGAGATGAAACGCTCCCAGAGCTTTTCGGGCTCGATGATCCTTAGGTTATTTGTCTCGAGTAATTGTCATTGTCTGTCATTTCTGTTCGAAAGACAACAGAGAATGACTTTAACGATCGTAGTTTCTATGGTTAACTTCTTGTTCATGAGTAAAGGACCTGCGATACCCAGGCGGAAGGTAGTTTGTGGTCAACGGATCCTGGCCTTGCGTCGCACTCTGAATTCGAGACTGGGTCCCAATTCGGCCGGCGAAAAGGCTCGGCCACACCCTCGTCGAAGGCGCTGTGCAGGACGACGCCGCGAGCGCGCATGACCCATTGCTCGCGTCGCCGTCGGTACCCCGGTCCGGCGGTCCCGGCAAGGCCCTCGTGAGCCCGTGGGGCAGCGCCTGGCGGTGCAGCGGCCGCACCAAGTCCAGCTGGAATCCCTGGGCGAGGCGGTCGCCCAGCGGGTCCTCGTCGTCGTCGTCGTCGTCGTCATCATCATCGTCGTCGGGCACTTCGGAGTCCGAACGCGAGTTGACAAGTCCAGCACCCCGGGCAGGTTGGCCGGGTAACGGTACGGCGTGGTGGACGGCAGCAGCAGCGGCGTGGGCGAGATGGACATGTCCAGGGCCTGGTCTGCTCGCCCTGCAGGAAGAGGTCCCTCTGCATGCGGCGTCAGGATGCGGATGGTGTGCCGGGGCTTGCGGCGGTTCTCGAGGCGCTGCCTCCTGGACCTCGACCGAGTGGGCGGCCGGCGGCATCGCGATGGGCGGCGTGCTCGGAGGCGGCAGCGGCGACGTCAGCTCGTAGGCCCTGGGCCTGCGCCCTCGGCGAGGCTTGCCCGCGTTCGCCTCGTCCTTGGGACACTTGTGGTGCATCAGGTGATGCCGGCGCCGGAACCTCCCCAGGCAGAGCTTGCACTCGAAGGGCTTCTCGCCCTTGTGGATGAGCATGTGCGCCTTGAGCTGGTTCGAGTCCGAGAACTTGGAGTCGCACAGCTCGCATCGCGTACGAGGCGCTCCCCGGTGTGCACGCGAAGGTGGCGCCGCAGGTTGGCCACCTGGACGAACTGGCGCTCGCAGTGGGTGCAGTGGTACGGCTTCTCGCCCGTGTGGAGCCGCATGTGCGTCTTGAGGTGGTGGTCCCGCGTGAAGCGCCTGTGGCACTCGCGACACTCGAACGGCTTCTCCCCCGTGTGCGTGCGCTCGTGGTTCTGGAGCACGTGCTTGTAGCCGAAGCATCGGTTACAGACACTGCACACGAACACCTTGTCGCGGGGCGGCTCCCGTCGGCCGAGCAGGTTGGACAGGAAGGCCAGCTCGCCCGTGGTCGACGACGCGGCCCCGGGCAGCGGCGGACTCCGGGAGCCACTCGACGAGGCCGCCGCGGACACGAGCGGCACGCTGTGCAGGCCGTTGCCGCCGGACGCCGCCAGGCTGGTCGGACTCGCACCGCTGCTCCCGTTGCTGCGGCATTCCTCGGCCTCACTTGCCTCCTTCATTCCTCAGGCCGAGCTCTGCCAGCCTGCGGGAGAGCGAGAAGACACCAAGGGCGACATCATGAAGCACCAGGAAGCACCGGGACATGGGGTAGTCCACAAACCAACTGCTGGACTACTAGGGTAATTCTATCAGGACCACTAAGACCCTTTGACAAAAGTCCATCAAGGCTTTGTGTTTTTAGACTTAGGCTAGGTGGCGCAGGCTACCGCCAATTACAAAGGGTATAGCCATTAACATTCATCCATCCATACATCCATTTGACACAAAGAGCGTGATTGGATCCGTGATCCTCGCCGGATGCTGACGCTGCATCGTTTTCAATAACAGCTGAGCCGAGTTCACACGGAGTACTGACGTTGCCTTAGTGTCCAGTACGTGCTCAGAATACGGGGTCAAGCAATGGCGGACAGGCGATGACGCAGACTTTTGAAAAGTGTCTATTAGGGATACAGACAAGCCCTTGTCCTATACACTTCTACCAGACTGCCTCGCTGTTCTGACAAGACTGCCCCTGTCCTTGTATACGCTTTACATCGATCCAAACACGAGACACGCCTCGAGAAAAAAGGGGGAACTGAGGAAAAGTAAGTCGGAAACATTTCTAAATGAAATCCTCACGGCACAGATCAAGAATCTTTTCTTGCCGATGTGGTCCAGAGCTACTGAAGATGAGTATCAGTTTGCTAAACCTATGTTTCGTAGGCCTCTCATCCTCGAGCATGACAAACTATTCTTTAAAAAATGCAGTTCTTAGACTCTTTTTCGTTCAAAGATTTTACCGCTCCGAGTGTTAAGCACACTTTTGCTACACTTTAAATCGAAATTTAAAAAATGCCTATTTCTTTCTTCTTTTTTTTCGGGGAGGGGGGGGGGGTGCATGAGAATAGAGGAGTCGTTACGAATTAAGGGGTGCCTTCAGAAAAACAACGGGGGGGGGGGTGTACACCCCTCCTGGGGTGTGTGTTGGGAAATCACTGTATACGTACGTTAAAATTTATTGGCGTTCGCATGTATGTTGTGCTTAGTGACCTATTATGCCGCATCTATTGAATACTGTTAGCATTAATTCTATCATTCTCATTAGTCTTCTGCCCTGCGTGAACATGCGCTTTGCTTTATGCCTAAATCGTGACTTTTCAACGACTCAATTCATCTGTAGTGTCATAATCAGCTAAATACTGTATTTAAAAATGAATTATATATCAATCAATATCAATACTTTATTTTCTTTCACGAGAGAGATGGCAGCAGGGACAAAAAGCTGCAGCAAGTGTAGCTTGACGAGGCCCCAGAGTATGCTTTCAACCACCTTGAAGTTTCTTCCTACTTTCAATAATGTGTTTAAATGTTCGTCTATAGGACTGTTGGTTTTCTCCTCATCTATATTTACTTAATAATTTTTCGGCCCTTGAGACAGCAACAGATCTTCGATCCGACCCTTTAGCCAAAAATTTTGGTGACCCTCTGATTTAAACAATTATAGGCCTAACTCAACCCAACATATTTTCCCCAGTAAAACAGAGCAGGTTTTAAAAGCAAAAATCAAAGAAAATGGCATCATTAAGCATAAAATATAAAATAATTGATAACTTTGAGCGGCCACTATTTACGTAAGACTGTTTATTGATTAAGAAAACCATTTGATTCAATCAAAGATGATATCTTGATTAGAAAACTTGATCAAGTTTTCTCTCTAAACCTCATTAAGAATTATTTATTAAATCGGCCGCAGTTCGCACATGTTAATTATGTAAGATCAAATATGGGTAAAATAAAATACGATCTCCCACGACGGTCTATTCTCGGCACTTTTTGATTTCTAATTTATATTAGCTGCATTACTGACTTCGGTCCCTTACAGGTGATATAATTGTTTACGCTGAGGACAATAATATTTTTTGTGTGTGTGGAAAAACCCAGAAATGATTTAGCACCGAACCAATACAAAACTCCCAAATTTATCAGCATGGCTCACAGCAAATAGGCTTTAACAAAATGCAAATAAAAAAAGTATATTATTTTTAGACCACAGAATAAATATGTTCTACAGGAAATATTGAAACAATATCATTGCGACATTAAAGAACGTGTTGTTTCGCACAAGTTCCGATACCGATACAACGGCCCGATGCCAACGTGTTCTGACGGTTGGATGAAGTTCGCTTTTTGTTGTTGTTGTTGTTTTATAAAACAATGCAAATTGTTGTCATAGACACAAAAAAATTACCACAACGCAAAAAAAAAATCGGCACGCCAGCGCATTTTTTAAAATTTTTGTTATTCTTCTTCTGACCTCCTCGCTTCTTTTTATTTGTGACGTAATCGATTATGAAATTTAAAAGCTTTCGAAGCGTCATTTTTATGATATTTAGTGACGGCATTAGCAAAGCGTGTTTTTAAACGCAATTGCGAACGCACTACGGCCCTTCTTTTGAAATACAGGAAATCGGAGTCCGGGTAGTAATATCGTTTCCTGGCTTTTTATCCTTCCTCGGAAAACATGGTGGCGCCGCGGCGCTCGGCACAGGTAGCAGTGAGGATGATTGGTGAGTCGGGAAATCGGACAAAGTTCTCTTGTTTAGGTGCCGACGACCTTTCCGACTTCGAATGAAAAACTCGTCCAATGGTCAAAACAACTGGGTTTGGTGTCTGTGTACCGTAGTTTCGGTTGTGACTCCGCCGGGCAGCCTTTCACGCAGAACCGTCGCGTTCTCTTCGACCTCACACCGTTTCAAAGACTTTGAGATTGCTGAAAGGGACCCTAAAAGAACTTCAAGCTCGAAAGTGAAGCGTCGTCTGCTCACAGCGATAGGCGGCACGCGCGAGGAGACCGGTTGTTCGTGGTACCCGGGCGAACACGACATTTCCGGTCGCGGCAGTTCGGAGGCGTGAGAGAAACTCAAGTTGCAGGACGGCTCAATCTTTGACATCACTGCACTGGCGCGAATCGAGCAAAAACTTCGAAATCGGCTTCTGAAAAAAAAAAACATTTTTTTTTCTTACCTCACGAATACTGAGTTTCCAAGTTTCGAATTTTGAAGGTAATGTCCAGGCATCGTTTTCTATCCGTTTCAGACAATAAAAAATATATGATTTTGACCTGTCAGTGCCCCTTTAGGCTGATCTTAATTTATTGCTCGCAGACAATCCCTCAGACGGAGCTCATTACTGGAAAAATTGTGATTGCAGCCAGACTTGTATACGGTACCATTACAAGTAATCAAATGACTTGTAATCGATTACTTTTAAAGTAATTTTGTAACTATTAGATTACCCTTATTGGCTAGTAATCACAAGAGTAACGTGTAGGAGGCTGATTGCTGCCCATGCAGGGTCTGCGACACGCAGTTTTCGGAAACACAACGCTATCAAAACGGACGAAGCGGAGCACTGCTCACGAAACCTTAATCACGGCCCTGCTGATCAAACGTCCGCGTTTATCGGCTTTTTGACCGCGTCCTTGACGCCTGTCTCAGTAAGTGTAATTTAGACATAGTCAAGAACCAAGCGTCGTGTCCGAGGGTTGGGCGTTCGAGCCTCCATAGTAATGTAAATACTGGGCGCGTTGCAAGTTTGCAGTGAAATATAATGTGGAATCCCCTTGGTGGATTTCAAGCGATCGAAACGGGCTTCAGGCTCGCCCCTTTAGTGCGGCTGATGCGAACGCGCACTTGCTTTCCTAAGTCGGTACCAACAAAAAGCACTCCGCAACATACTTCAAATTTACCTAGGGAATTCCCCGTAAACCTAAATGAAAAAAAAAATAAAAAAACTAGCCCTAAATTGCCGTAGTTGCAAAAAAAAATATGAAAATGTTTATGATGTGGCCACATAATCAAACACTGGCGAAATGGTGCTCAAAACTATATCGGGATATTACAATGCATGCTAGAGGCTCAACTGGCGCTACCATGCGGTTTCAAATTGAAGCAGACAGCAACCAGTCTGAAACTGACTTCCGCTAATGCATTTCTATGGGAAAATTCGAATAATTCGAATTTTCGTACAAATGATTTGAATTATTCGTACGAATAACGTACGAATAATTCGTTCGTACCAGGTAGCCTGGAACATTTCTAAGTCACACAGACGAAAATATTGGACAGTTACGGGGTTTTCCATTCAAATTCATGGCATTAAAAACGGCACTAAAATGGCTTCGTGCGGGTATTTATTTCATTTCATTTCATTTATTTACCTCGAGGGCGTCTTTTGAGGACGCATTACATGAGGGGTGTACAATAAATGGAAATACAACAACAACAAAAAAAGGACGTAAGAACACTACCACAACCACATCTCGTCTAACCACAAAGAAAACAAGATATATATACATAATCAGACATTTCCTGCTCATTGAACAAAAGCACGCACATTTTTTGAAACGCCGTGATATCTAAGTTCGTTACAACATGATCTGGCAAGTTATTTTCATTCTGTAATACACAATATTAGGGGAGAAAACATGAATGAGTTATTATGGGAACGGTATCGAAGGAGTTTACTTGTGTTGTCGTTTCGAGAATAAATATAGTGGGCTTCTTGACAATAAATATGTCTGAGCTGTGAATTACTATGGTAAACCTGATGGAAGAAACACATGCGGTTAATTTTGCGTCGCGTGGCTAATGAAGCGGAGACCAAGACTTTATTTTAAAGCGGAGACACTATACTTTCTGGAGAATAATCATTTAGGATGAACCGGGTGGCTTTGTTTTGAATTGATTCTAAGTTTAATATTAGATCATTTTGATGTGGATTCCACACAACGCTTGCGTATTCAAGTTTGGGTCGAATTATTGTTTTATAGGCGAGTAATTTTGTCGCAGCAGGGGCCAGATGGAGGTTCCGTCTCAAAAAAGTTAATGATCTCGTTGAGCTGGCGATTAGGATGTCGATGTGTTAGGGCGAACACGGCATCGGCGCTTGCCTTCGGGGGTTTACGCGCAAAACAGTGAAGAACAGCTCGAAACAGGCACGTAGCCAGGATTCTGTTTCGGGGGGGGGGGGGCCCGCCCATGCAAAAATGCTGTATGAGGGGAGGGGGAGAGGAGGCCCCAGCAAAATGGAAGATTTCGGGGGGGGGGGCATGGGCCATTCTTTTGGCTACGTGCCTGGCTCGAAACATAAGAGTGAGACCCCAGGAACTACGCACTAACACTGGGTCAGTATACCCGCCTGTCTGCCTCTGCATGTAGACGATCAAAACAAGGTAAATCTGAGTCAAGAGTGTGATTTGTATCTTTATTTGTCACTTGCTTCACATAGCTAGCACACTCTTGTATTTACTCATTCCATTTTATAATCATTGATCACTTCTTAACGTATAGTGCCAATGAGGCAGCCAGCATCTTTATATATGGTCGGGCTCCTGCCTTTTGGCTGCCTCTCAGCTCATCGCCCTACCAATGTTAATGCCAATATAAACGCTTCGATTATGTCTTTGGCCTTGCAATAAACAATATTTGTTTTCTTCACTCTGCTGCTCCTATATAGGTGCGTATATGGGTGCTGTAAAGCGACGATTTTCTATGATGCACACATGGCGTACATGACCTGAGAGCTGGCCGCAAACAATACTGAAAATGGTTGCTTAGGGCTAGCGTAAGGGTGATGGACCCTTTAGAGGATTCCAAAACCTGTAGTGCGGATCGCTTAAGAAACCAGGATCCCTGCTCCCTGCAGCATTCCTTCCTCCTCCTATCTTCACCTTCTTAGTGGTCGTTTGAGAGGCATATAAATCTCGTAGATTATAAATATTGGAATCATCGGGATGTTTTCGTTCCTTTGACGTCACGCGTTCTGTTCGACTATTATTCTAGCTAAAGGCCCGTTCACACTCTTGAGACCGAGTAAGACGGAGAGAGACCAGACCGCTTTTAAGCCTCTTACGAACTCTTATCGGACCAGCTCCGTTGCAGCGCATCCGGTCCTAAGACGTCGCAAGAGTCTTAAAACCGGTCTGGTCTCTCTTGGTCGCGTATGTGTGAACGGCGCTTTAGACTCGCCATAGTCAAGTCCATAGTCACTTGTCTTTACACACTTGCCATGAAATATAAATATTACTGGACCCGGAACATGGGGAACTTAGACATCGTTCAGTGATCGGAAAAAATACTGTAACTAAAACAATTTCACTTTTTAATGTCGATCAAGTTACTTTATTATTCGCTACGCCCAAAGTAAAGAAGGTAATTATAACTGTTCTTCGGCGAATAGACAAAATTCACGTGCGTTTTCCCATAGAAATGCCGACAACGGCGAGAAGCACGGCAAGCGTGGACTGGTTGCTGTCCGCTTCGATTTGAAACCGAAGTCCCATAAGCATAGACAATAGCGCCAGTTGAACTTCAAAGCGTCATTGTAATAACTCCATGATCAGAGCTCGACGCTCTAATGTACAATTCATAAACTTGATAAAACTAATGCGTATAAGTTCTAGATCTCCGTGTTTTCGGATAAATCCGAAAAATCCGAAAAACACCCGCCGGTAAAATTTTGGTCAATCCGGATTTATCCGATAAACTCCGAATGCTTATGTGCCAATGCCACCCCCCCCCCCGCTAAAATAAAAATATGACTTTTTTCTTTTTTTTTACAATTTCGATCAGCACGGAGTCAATGGTCCTGGGAAAATGGCACCATAATTATCTTTCAAATCTCAGACCGTTGCTCAAAGGGGTCTTGCCGTTTGTCTCGTCGAGGTTGATTCAGGCAACCGGTCATTCTACATTCGGGTCACGACAAAAGCCACTCTTTTGGTTTCAGTTTGAGCCATGCGATTTGTGATTAATAGAAAGGAGAAGGTATGTTTTTGTAACAGTGAAAGCTATGAACTATAGAGATTGTATTAAATAGAGAAAAGGGACAGTTGAAACTCTCTATTACATCCTTAACCACTCCACCTCGCGCGGCCGCGGGCTAGATCGATGGAATAGGATGGGATGACTACGAGCTTTGTAGCGACTGCCCCCGGAGTTTATCGATTTTAAGGTATCGACGTTTATCGAAGCAACAGTTGTGTGCGACGTTTGTCGTGGGACAAATTAATATTACCAATGGCAATGGCACGAACATCAAATTCAACTGAAGAAATTCTAATTGATACAAGCGCGTTTTATTTTTTATCTGGCATACGTTTACATCCGGTTATTATTTACATATTTATTTTCAATAAGAAACACTGCGAAATTATACTCCGAATTTCGGAGAATTGGGAATCAAACAAATATAAACTCCGATAAACTCCGAATCATCGGCAAAAATAAACTCCGAAAAACACCCTCCGAATTTGCCGAAAAATAAACTCCGAAAACACGGAGCCCTACGGTATAACTAGGGCTCCGTGTTTTCGGAGTTTATTTTTCGTGAAATTCGGAGGGTGTTTTTCGGAGTTTATTTTTTAGCGAAAATTCGGTGTTTATCGGAGTTTATTTCTCGTAAGTCTCCAATTCTCAGAAATTCGGAGATTAATTTTGCAGTGTTTCCAATTAAAAATAATAAATAATAACCCGATGTAAATGTATGCCAGATAAAAATAAAACGCGCTTGAATCAATTAAGATTTCTTCAGTTGAATTTAGCGTTGGTGTCATTGGCAATACTAATTTGTCCCACGACAAATGTCGCACACAACTGTGGCTTCGATAAACGTCGATACCTTAAAATCAATAAACTGCCGGAGGTAGCCGCAAGGAAGCTCGTAGTCATCCCATCAATCTATCCCGCGGCCGCGCGAGGTAAAGTGGTTAAGGATGTAATAGAGAAGTTTCAACTGCCCCGCTTCCCTATTTTATACAATCTCAGGGTCCATAGTTTTTACTGTTACCCCCAGAAACATACCTTCTCCTTTCTCTAAATCCGAAATCCCATGGCCCAAACTGGAAACCAAAAAGAGTGGCTTTTGTCGTGATACGAAAGGTACTATGACCTGTTTCCTGAACCAACCTTGACGAGACAAGCCGTAAGTTTTGTTGTTGGGAGGGGGGGGGGGGGTGCGCAGGTACATAACAATTCGGAGTTTATCGGATAAATCCGAATTGACAAGAAATTTACCGGCGGGTGTTTTTCGGAGTTTATCGGATTTATCCGAAAACACGGAGTCCTA
>JAZHYW010046739.1:0-36660 GCA_037355805.1 Ixodes ricinus
GGTACCGCGAAAAGCAGTTCGACATAGGAAATAATAAAAGGCGCACCTTTCATAGCCCACTTACTTTATTCTTTAGGGTTTGAATGTTTTTTGAACTGCTGGTAAAAATGCACAACGGGGTCATTTTCATTGCGACAGGACGGTCATATTAGCAATATATAAGCGCCACCGGAATGCTGGCAAACCTTGAACACACTTTACATTCTCTTTCGACTGTTATTTTGCTTAGAATCGTTGCTCGTTTTTAACATACCTCCTACGGAACAAAGATTTTGGCGTGAACATATATAAAAAAGTCTAACATCGTACAGTCATAAAGAAAAATGTTATAACTAAATCAATTACACCTTTGCATTACAATGTTAATAAAGGTACACACTATTCGGTGCGACCAAAATAAGAAAAAGGATCTATGTTATTTTCCGGCGAAGAGCACAAAATGCAGCGCGTTTTTTCATAAGGATGCACAGGAGCACCGGAAAAGTAAACTGGTTGCTCTCTGCTTCAATTTGCATACCGGAAGTCGCATAGATACTAGCGCCAGTTGAGCCTCTAGCTTACTTTATGATAACTCATGATGCCCACACTTGGTATAGGTGAGCGCGGACTTGTTTGTAAAAAACTGTGTTGGTGTACATGCTCAGTTCAACGACAGATTGACAAAACGACGGAAGCTAGGTGCGGCTACTTTCCGTCGTGGTGAGAGGTCTGCCCTGTCATATTTTCCCGTGGTTGAAGAGCTATAGGGCGATTTTGGTGGCGACGACCTGGTACTCGTTCGGTTGATCTATGTGGATCGCATGTTCGTCTGCTTCTTTTGCAAGAGGTTGTGGTGACGTCAGAAGGCGAGAGCTATAATTGGCTCTGAGAGAAGGATAGCGGGTAGAGCTCAAGGCAGCTTGCTTTGAGGTATACCCATCTAATTCAATCAGAGCCAGTCAGAGCTCGGCAGTTCTCACGTCACTACAACCCCTGCAAACGAAGCAGACGAACTTGCACTTCGCATTGCGCGTGAGCATGAGGCTGCCGCAACTATGCTTCGTCCACCCTTAAGCAGAGATTGCTGCCAAAGCTACAAGCGCGAGCTAGCCCGCGTTCCTGGCTTTGAGACATGCATTTCTTGCGCGAGCGCTCGATCTATAAAAGAACGGTTAAAGGCAGCTACCTCAAGCTCTCGTGCTTAAAGCCCGACCTACAAAAGGGTTTTTCGCAAGGTGGGAAAATCCTCCTCGCCACCCTTTTCATTTCCCACTCTCCCTCTGCTAACTTGACGGAAGGGGACTACTTTTGTTGGGCCTGGATAAGCCGGGATCTTATTCCGGCTTATCCTCTGCTAACTTTGACGGCAGAAAAGGATTCCCGCGCCGTCAAAATAACATTCGGAGAGGAGAAAATGGGAAGGGTGGCGAGAAAGACTTTCCCACGTAGCGGAAAACCCTTTTGTATGTAGGCCTTTAAGGGTGAACGGAGTATACGAATTTCCATAAAAGCGTACGAGGGCGCCTTCATTGCTGTGTTTGTGTTATGCATGCGCACTTTCCGGCTGGCCCCAATAGAGAGATCTCACCAGCTAGTTTGAGTACGCCACCGCTGTCGCCATGCATCGTGGGAACGTAGTTTTCAGCACGCGCGACAACCACGCTGGAGGTCTGCGCGAGCAGAGCACGAGACGGCACGAGCTGTCTCCTGCACGGGCGCCTACCTCTTGTGAACTACAGTCATGGCGGCGTCACGCATGCGTGAAACGCTTAGTGAGATCGGTCTATTGAGAGCGAGCGCTGCCTGAACTGTGATCTAGCACGTGTGGACTGTGATTTTTGTAAACAGTGCAAACGTCTATAGGTGCTGTCCGACATGTATTTGTGCTTCACAATCCGGTAGTAGAAATATTCAAGTTGGCTGTAGGCTACGCCGATCCTACTTGGCAATATCATCTTTGAGAACGTGGGGATGAACGAAAAGGAGTGTGGTTCTATTTAAACAATAAACCGGTAGCTGCTCAGAAAAAAAAAAGTTGTTTAAGAGGTAGGCGGGGAACCGAACCAGTCTCGCAATAGTCGCTCCTACGTAAATCACGCTAGAATATTTCACGCGGAATGGTGAGAAGCGGTGATATATCATAATAAATGAAACTTGAATGAGGGCACCACTACTCCGAGCAAACCATTCTAACACCCAAAAAACAGCACAATGCAATGCAAAAAAAAAAACACTGGCTTTTTTTTTTTTTGGCAGTAAGTTTACAATTGTGTGTGCATGTAAACAGAATGCCATCTCTGATCATGCAGAAACTCGGGGTCAAACAAGGAAAGTCGATGGCCGAGACGTCTTTATTCGCGCTCGTTCGCATTGGAACCTACTCGGGCGAATTCACTCCCCAAAAGCCATAGGGGGAGCGGGAGAAGAGGAAAGGTTTATTGAAGGAGATGGGTTTGCTGATTTCTTAAGTGCTAAAGTAACCTTAAAACTCCTACATTTTCCTCGCTATGTGGGGTCACAGTTTTGTGTGGATCTAAATTTATACAAGTGCGAGAGTGCTTCTATGTGCCTTTCTAGGAAACTGTTCAAATGCATTACCGAATTGAAAGAGGAAAAAAAGAATAATCGATAAAGGGCGCCGCGATTCTTTCCCGTGAATGCAAATGAACCTTCATTCAACCAGAACCATTCATTATACTTTTAGGTGGAGCGTGTAAGAAAGAGCATAATACTCCGTGTCAGCATAACATGTTAGCCACCGAAGGTGCTGTTTCGGAGAGCCAATCAGAGTGTTGTAGGGAGGCACGTGGTGCCTTATCGTGGGTGTGCACTTGTCCTGTGTTGTGCCGTCACGCTCCATCCTATAGGCTCAGAAGTCGTAAATTTTTCTTCTGTCAAGTTATGCGGAAACAACGTAGTTGTGCAGCTTCGAGATTGTTAGAGCAGGAAAATGTATTTAGAGATAGAACAACCTTATACCCTAAATTAGGGGTTTCCGAACCCCGGCCTTACGGGCCAGACCCTTCCGCGGAGACGTCCCGGGTGGCCCGCAGATGGCCGTGGTCTTTCCAGTGACGCACGGCTACAAACGCAAAAATAAGCGCGTGAAAAAAACAAAAATGGCGCCGCGTCACGCATTAATAGCGCATTCGAATAAATCAGTAAGAGTGAGAGAAAATTGCATCTAAACCCGTGTTTTCTCGTCGTACTATTGTACAGTGCCATCACCAGCATCACTACTCGTTGTTCCCTGCTTCATGTCTGCAGGACTACGACAAACCTCCTTTGCGTGCCCATGTTCAGGGTGTGTAAAAAAATATTTACAAGGTTTTTTTCTATCCCAAAAATAAACTATACGCATGGCCGAACGTTCATTCTCCGCCGAAAGGTTGCGATAGAGGTGCCAAAGTTTTAGCACAAACTGATATTTTATTCAAAGGTCATAAGTGATTTTTTTTTCAAATTTCATCGGGAAAATAGAGCCCCTTTTTCGCAAGTTCTCAGTTTCTGGCGGAGTAGAGCATTATGTATAGGAAAGTTCCGTCGACCACCATTTTTCGTTGAAATTTTCAGAAAATCATTAATAACTTTTGAATAAAATATCGGTTCACTCTGAAACATCGTCATGTGGTTCGGACCTTTAGCGCTACCTTCGGGCGGAGAATGAGCAATCGGCGGTGCGTAGTTTATTTTTACGGTGAAACAAGGCTGTACATGTTTCTTGGGGACACCCCGAATATCGTGCTTAGCGTATTTCGTCATAACACTTGCATATATTGTCATTCTCGGATCTACCATTCTCGTTCGTCCTCTGCCGTTTGTGCATATGCCAAAGCTCCTCTATGCCTTGAGTTATGCTTGGCGAGTTCTCTGGCTCGCAAGTATTTTGTAATCGCATAATTAGCAACATATTGAATTGAAAATTTCTACATGTTCGTCCACCTTTCTTTTTTTAAATTATTCATCTAGTTTAAATGTTTTAATTTAAATGCTTATTTAGGCTTATTTATTCGGTATTCGCTAATTATGATTCTATTATTTATGTCAAGACCCTCGAGACTGCGACAGGTTCTTTAGTCGGCCCCTTGGCCAAAACGTTTAGAGACCGCTACTCTAAATTAAGAATAGAAATGGCATGTAAATATCGGGAAATTTACACAATCACTTCTATTATGGCTTGTTTTGCTAATGAGTTGCTTATTGCTTAAATAAATAATTGTGATCGAAATATGTAGTGTGCTTCACTGTGCAAATAAATGTTAGACTTACTAATTAAAAAAAATCGTATTTCATATATGGCACACATGATCAACGCTGCAGGTATGAGAAGGCCACATTTACTCGCGTTCACATGCTGTTCTTCTAACAAGTACGCTCTTGTAATTTATGTAGAAGGGCGAGAAAATCTGTAAATTTTTGACAAAATCCTAGTCCTATTTTTTTTCTTCGGTACGTTCTTCTGTTATGCCTGGTAGGGGGCAGGGGCAAAAGACATTGCTCTCTGACGGAGTCGCGACACCCTCCCCCCTCCCTTTTTCCCCATACAATTCAAAGCAGGGAAACATGTCTACATAGTGTTGTAGGCGTTAGCGAGAAAAAGTAACTAAATTGCTTACTCGCTCCTTAAAAATAAAAGTAAGGCGCGTTAGCGACCTAGGTTTATTAAAAAAAATGGAACGTGTAACATTCACCTTTATTGATGAAACACTTAGGCACGCTAACTTTACGTTACTTTTTATTTGTGAAATAAAACATTTTACGGTATTGACGTTAGGGGTACGCATAAGCGCCATATGTGAATCAACATTGTGTCCACGCAGCAAGCTAACATAATGACCTTATGTTGCACAATAGCCAGCAGGAGTTACTGCTGGCGTCTTTTGCAATAGAGCCGGATCCTTGCCCGTCCGGACATCAGGAGTTGACCTCGGACGTCTTCTATCCACCCTTCCATGCCGTTGACGGAAACAGCGTTTTTCGACACTGGGTCAAAGGGTATGGGCCTTGGTTCTTTTTCTAAAGTGGGGGTGTTCGCGTGGGAAAAAGAGAGTCAACATTTTGAAGATATGTGGCATACTCAAGTAAGTTATTTGTCACTGTTTTGGAAAACATGTAACGAGTAAATTATTGTTACGTGTAAAAGCAACGTGTTACCAGTAACGCCAAAATTAATCCGCGTACTACACTAAAACCGGTTTTAAATGTGCGACCATCTGCTCTTTAGCGAGCGGCCAGCTGGTTAGCTTTGAGGCAAAGAACCCTGGCGCAGCACCTTGTTGACGTCACGTTGAGACCATACGGCGGATGATCAGTGTTGACATCCCTCTAGCAGATAGTTTCGGTTTTGCCATAAACGCCCGAAACCAAACATTAAGCCGTGATATTTATGAAATTACACACAATATTGAGGGGAAAAAATTATACCTTGTAATACGGGGACACTGCTTTAGCTAAAAACAATCGTAATCGCAAATTAAAAAAAAATATATTGGCCGGATCTGTTCTTGAAGAGGTGTGTCATTAAAATTTAACTATACAATATACTTAAAGGTATAATAAAAAACTAAAACCTAAGTACGCTCAATTTTGTATTCTTGTTTGTTTTCCCCCATACCTTCGAAATTCTTTTGTGGAAGATGAGCTTTTAGTCAGTAATTACTTGAGTTAAAGAGAACAGTACCTTGGCAACGTGCAATTAGGTTAGATAGGGAACGCTAATTGGTAGTGAAAGTATCTCGACACCTCCCGGCGAGAAGCTGTTTTATTACGCATTATGTAAATGTGATCCGCTACCTAGGAGTTCAAAATTTTACGTACACGATAAAAAAGTTTGGGAAAGTGTTAATAGGTGAACTATGTTTTAATATCGCTTTTCAGTTTCCTCATAAAGCGCTGACACGATCAGTTACGCGTTGGAATTATTAGAATATTTTATACGGTAAATTCGTGGCAAACTATACTTTACAGCAATAAAAACGTCACAGTATAGTAAACGTTAGGTACACAGTACTCTAGAAAAAGTGGAATACTATTCTATTTTCGAAGCGCGTCGCACAGGCGGGAGACTTTAGCTGTTCTTCCTTTAGGTTTTCATGCAGCGTATACGTACCTGGGTCCCTTAATACTTTTTGTAGAGAAACTGCTGATCCATTAATAGACAACAAATACTACAAGCATCCGGTGTCTCCCTAAAGACAAAGTTCAAACCTAACAAGACATTTAGTCGAGCTAGTTTTACCTGCGTAGCTTCAACCGCGATGTGCACATAACTCCTGCCATAAATATTTTCTGCTTGACTACAGCGTTCCTGCGAGGCCCCATACCAATTGTTTTCTCAGATTTCGCTCAGACTGTAAAAAAAGGACTCAAAGATTGTGCTCCATAATTAATCAGCCGATCACGTATGCACCAAAGGTGAAGGAAATACATTGTGCCAGGAAATAGTACAAAAAAGAAGCGCTTTATTAATTGAAGCGGAAGGCGAGAGGCAGTTGGTGACGAGACAAATACGGAACACGCGAACTGTATCTTATTTCATATGAGTGCGATTCTTGTTGTAGTTGAACCAAGGTCTCCGTCACCAAACGCAGAATTAAACAACCTAAGATTGGGAGGTTGCTTGCTTAGAGCCGCCATCACAGAATCGCTCGAGATATCGTTCGTGAAAATTTCGTTGCTCGAGTCAGAAATCGCTGCCTTGATATCGTTTTGAGCGTCGACGTCTACAAGTTTTATTAAAAAGTTAATTTAGTAAGCATTCAGTAGATATTTCTTTGTATGATTTTTTATAACACAGAAAGTGAAAATTCCAGCAGTCCGAACAAAAGGATTGTGGTGTCACGAGAACTAACCTATTCCCGGTAGTCGAAAATGGCTTTTATACGTTGCGGATGGAGGCTGGACGAATTTGTGTAACGTGCGGAGGCACATGGAAAGAGCAGCCTTAGGAGAACAAAGGACGTCTCTGTTCGCGGTGTTGAATTTGCGGTCTTGGTTTTGTGACGTGTAAACAACTACGGAGCATGACATTCGATAAGAACGCTCCGCGTGTGAAATACCTCAAATAATTGCCAAGAATATTGAAAAAAGTAATTGTTGAGCGTGAACACGCACTTATTCAACAAACACCCCGATGCGGCTAACACATGACGTCTAAGATTTCTGTAGCCATAAGTCGAATATTTTCTTCTTTTCTTGTCTTCCTGAGTTTTCTTTTTTTTTCGCGCAATTTGTTTTAAAGCTTATAGTTTAAGACACTTGATCGTAAGGTGTTTTCTACTTGAGGCTATGATGCTTCTTTTTTTTCCTGCGCTTGGTGATAAGACGATTCTAGAAGCGGCTGTAGACGAAAAAGATTCCATTAGGTACGAACTAATGTATACTCTAATATCTATTCATTTCTTCATACTGGCAGCATTCCGTCTGAACGCCAAGTCAGATTGGTAGGGAATTCGACAATCCAGGAATCTCCATTCGTGTATTTGCATGTATAAACCTCAATTATTTGGGAGGCCGACAAGACAGTGCTAGCGTAATACTTGCGAAAACAAGAGGTCGGATAAATTCTGATTTTAGTGACGTTAACAAAGTAATCCTGACATTAACAAATATATTTTTATTTGCTTAATTTCCACATTATGATAAGCTATAACTTATAATCCACGCGTTGTTCTTCACTTCTTGTGTTAGTTGTTCGTTATTTACTTTGAAAGCTCGATGGAACTTTTGATGCGGGCAAGACATCTAAAACTTCCGTCAACTTTCGACAAAATGGTTTTGCCTGAAGCATTTCGTTTTTCAAATGCGGAACGGATCCGGCACCTCTCCCGTAGTGCAATCTGTGCAGCAATGAGACTAGAAAAAAAAATTCTGACCGTTTCGCCTTACCCGACGTGCGTAACCTGATAGCAAGCAAATGTCGCGGCGATGTCATTCTACGTTCAGCCGCCCATTTATCTGCGCCCCAGCCACGGCCTCTACAGACTCAGTAATCTCCTAAATGACGCGACTTAAATTCGAAAAAAGAAACTTTCTTGTAGAGAAGCTTTTCTTTAAGCGTGTGGAAATTATCAATTTCTCTCCTTCGCGATGCGTAGTATGATGTCCTTATATATCAATTAGTGGTCTTCTCTAGACATCAATCATTAGCATAATTGTCGGTAATATAAATTCGTTACAAGTTTCCGCATCATAGGCATTCAACACGATCTCTATACGGCCAGTCCATCGTAATTATCCTTTCCAGCCATGAACACCACGTGTCATCTGCAGGCACCGCAGATACAGCAATCAATGCTGTTAAACACTCATTAAAAAAAAAAACTGGCTTTAGGCGCGAAGGAATTTGTTGGTGAAAACAAACGATGCCGGCTTTTGGCTGCCCTGGGTCCCAATTACATCTTTCTGATGGTAGGGGCGCGGTGCAGTTGAGGCTGCATAGCACGATGAGCACACCAAGCACTTCGTCTCGGCGACGGAGCCGACCGAGGACGCCTTGCTTCTTTGCTTGTCCATTGCGGGCACTTTTCCGCACAGATTCCTAGTCTGCGAAGTGGGTCGAGGACTTTTCGGTGTAGGCCGTTTCTGTGTAGGATGTTTCGGTGCGGATTTTTCGGTGCACGGACTTTTCGGTGCACGGACATTTCGGTACACGGTCAAAAGAGATCACGAGATTTTTTTTTTAGTTTTCTCTAAGCGTAATTAGCACTATTTTAGCTACAAGTTTATTTTTCTCTTTTTTATCATTTTTTAGACTTGGATATTCATTTACGGCCACTTACTTATATACCACCTAAGTAACTTCGTTAGGCGCAGTACCATCCTGCGTGAGGATTGGAGACGTTGGACGTTATGGTTCATTTGTCGGTGTCTCTTTTCCAACGTACGCACTAGTCGAATCACTCGTCTCGGGTAATTTTCGACAATCTCAAGCTTCTTGCTGTTGGGGCGTTTCCTACACAGATTACCAATAATAATGCCCACACGTCTACAGATGGCGCCGAGAACGCCTGCATCGACCCAACGCGTAAACACGATGTGATGCGTCTAGTGCGTACGTTGGAAAAGAGACACCGGCAAATTAAACATAACGTCCAACGTGTCCAGTCCTCCCGCAGGATGGTGCTGCGCTTAACAAAGTCACTTACGTCGTAAATGAGTAAGTGACCGTAAATGGAAGACAAAGTCTACAAATTTATAAAGTGCGAAAAAAAATCAATCTTACCTAAAACAGTGCTTATGACAGCAAAAAAAAAAAAAGAAAAAAAAACTCGTGATTTTGAATAACCGTGCACCGAAATGTGCGGATCCCCTGCGAAGTGTAGCCACCGTTCGTGCGTTTCTATTTTTGGCGTTCAGCAATATCTGGCGGAAGGACGGAATACGAGACCTAGAATCAAATTACTACTGAACTTATAATTGAAACGATGGTTCGAGGATGACGGACTGCTCTCTGAAAGCGTCGATGCCCTCCGGCCAAGAGAATGTGCGCGACTTTTCAGGGCGCACCTGATCCTAGCGCTTTCTTTCCAATTAATTATATTCTGCAAATCAGCCTTATGTTTATCCGAGCACGACTGAATCGATGTAAACATCTTATAGATAACACCCCTCTCCAAATTGCCCCCTGTTTGTAATTAAGATTGCCAGCCCGACTAAATTATTCGGCAGTTTAAGTCAGTTTAATGCCACGCGGCTTTTATCCGGCAAGTTTCATCCGGGAAGCCTCATCCGTGAAGCTTCGTGCGAGAAGCTTAAGAAAATTGTCGGGCATATGTTTGGAAGGCTTAATCCCGGTAGATAGACGCGAGTGTTTTAAATAATCTTGCAGCAAATATTCACGCTTCTAGTACTTCCAAAGGACAAGGTGGAGGGTGAGCGTTTTCCAAGAGCCGTGAAGTGTATTCCAGAAAGACTTGTGCTCGTTACTTGAAAAAACAAATGGATTATGATTACAAATTACCGAGCCTCAAATGTAATGGATTACCTTTACAAATTACTTTCGCTGAAAAGTAACGGATTACTTTACTCGTTACGTTAAAACTTAATTTCACGTTACTTTTTCCGTACACTTATTCAGAAAAGAATAGAAACAATTTTGATATTTTTTCAAAAATGTTCTGCATTACTACTTTTCATTTCTCAGACGCCCGTATTATGGTGGTCCTTATAAAAATAAAATATTGTATTTGAGAGAAAGCATGTAGGTGCACCCCCTTCACCTGTAAGCTGACGAGGCACCGAAAGCTGCAACCACACCCGCCATCCCCCTAGCTTATGCCCTCCGGAAATGATCCCTGAAATTATGCAGACAAAGCTAGCGGTGCGCATGCTCAGTAGCAACGTCTACCTCCGCTGCGAGGTTCGCAGCTAAAGAAGCGATCTACGAAAGCTCCTTTTTGACTCGTGTGTTTCGCCTGTTATTCACAAGAAAAGAAAAACTTGGTTCTAACGTTACAATGTATAGCCAATTAATGCAGAATGGAGGTGTCCCAGCTTACCTTGATGTGTTTCCGTAGATTCGAGTTTGTTGTTCTTGTCTTTGACAATGTATGTTTTTTTGGCAAGCAAAGTATGCACTAAAACTCTAGGTTTCCGTTCTCTTTAATGCCCTGAATTTTTTTACATCTCATTAAAAGATGGCCATGGAGACGGCGGACACTCCATGACCGAAAACTCGACCAGTCAAAGAAAACGTGCCGGTAAGGGGTTATCGGTCGTTCATACGTTCTCACTTTCATACCAATATTCGTGGAGGCTAGGGGAGGGAGGGCATAGAGCGCGAGAGAAGCGATGGCCATCGGTCTCACAAAACAATTGAAGATCGCACCACTTTTACACGTTCCCTCTCTCTCTCTCTCTCACTTTCTGTCAGCACTCCTTAGATAGCCTAACCCCCTTCATTTATGTTAACAGTTGACTGTAAAGTGAGGAGTGAAATCGACCATCATGCCCAGAGAAGTAAACCAAAAAAGTATTGTCCGCACCCTCGAAGACGATGCTCTTAGCCTCACGCCGGGCGCTTTTCAATCGTGCCTCAAAAGCGTGCTAGAATAAAGTAGGGCACATCAAAGACAAAGAGATTTCGACGCGAGGCTACATCGTCTGTTACACGAGTTGTGAACCCGCGAATCGAGAGGGTACGGATTCGCGTTTGATATCTGTTCAGTGGGGGGAGACATCGAAGAAGTTGGAGAGGGTGAAACGTTTTAAAAGACAAAAAAATAAAAATAAACACGAAGCGCCTTTTCCTTCGCGGGAGACGAAGAAAAACACGATGGAAGGCGACGGAGAACCTACTCGGCGTTGTCTTACTTGATCTTTGTCTTTCATATATTTGTACATGCCTTGAACGTTTTTTTAGCGGTTCTAGTGACCGGTCATACAAAATCTCGAGTGTTCTTCTCGGCTATTTTTCCCTTTCCTGATGTTTTCTATTTTCTTGAACTTGCTGTCCTTGTGCTGCTGGATGTTCTGCTTGTATTGCTCCAGTTACTGTATTATGCTCATGTTTGTAAGAAGTAGCGAGAAATTACATTATTCCGTTGCCACTCTTTTGTAACCAAATCAAATTACAAATTACTTCAGAAAAGAAGTAACATGGCAATTACAAAACCACTTGAAAAAGTAACGGATTACAAGTAATCCGTTACTTGTAAAGGATTACTTCCAAAGTCTGTTTTTAGGTTGGCATACAACGACTGAAATATATACTGTGTTAAGGGTAACTCGTTTCAAGGAACGGCGTTACCGGTACCGCGTTACTCTTTTGCCTAACATAGTTATGTACTCGTTACATTTTACAGTAACAGGTAACTTACTTACGTTACTTATTTTAAGTAACGGGTAACGTAATTACGTTACTCGATACATCTTTTTCCTCAAGATCCGAAAAAAGTACACTTAAAGCTTTTTTTGTTATTATACTTTGTTTTATTTTAAATCCAGACGCAGCCGACGCTACTGAGCTGATGGGACCAGTGAGAAGCGTGAAATGGGGACCATCCTGGCGTTCTTCATTTTTTTGTGTGAGTGTTCTACTATCGCTGAACCAATCAGAAACAAGAAGGCCCAGTGACTTGCGCTTTTGATGCTGTTTGATTGGTCACATTATCCCGTGGCGCCGACTGCGTGTGGACATGAGCTGAAACGTGGTATAATAGGCCATTTGTCGGGGTCACCCACGCTGCACCGGACTGTTTTGATTTTAGTATATTTGAGGCGCCATGTCAATAATTATTGCATTCATTCCACATGCCTTCAATATTTTGCCTGTCTTTTACCCGCGCAAAAGTCCCACTTTAAAGAAAAATACCAAACACCCGCGCCCTTTCTCCCAACGTCAAAAAATGCTGTTGCTCCCCCCCCGAAAGCTGCAACCACACCCGCCATCCCCAAAAAAGAATTGCTGTTAACGTTAATTTATAAAAAAAAACGCCAAAAGTAACGTGCGTTACCTTTTATTGGTATACGGTAACGCGTCCCTTTTATTTTGGGGTAACGTAGATCGGTAACACGTTCCTTTACTTTGCAAGTAACTAGTGACGTATTTAGTTACTTTTTTCTGTAATGTCTGCAACAATGAATATAACTAAAGCGTGTTGAGAAATGTGCTCTGCTGCATTCAAATGCAATGAGGAGAGCAAATGGGACTAGTCTACCCTCTAAGAATAAAAGAAGGAAAAAGATAGCAACGGCGCGTCTTCCTCCCTTATACTGACGCGCCCCCAAGCGGACACAAGAAGAAGGAATCAACAGACGTTTTTCTCCATCTCCAGACTGACTTATGGTGGCTATAAGGGGAGGTGTGCCGAACAGAAAATCGATAGCATGCCACTTGTTCATGACGTCGGTGACACCGGTAATCTCCACCTGGTGCCATCGGGCGGCGCACAATGGCACCACGCGTAGAAGTGCGTCCTCCGTGAGCACGCGTAGTACGAGATGCTCTCGTGCCCCGCGCGCTCGCGCACAACACTTCCGACGCTTCACGCCACACCCCTTCGAGCAGAAATGCACCGATATTCTGGCTACAGCACCACTTTTTCGTCGTGAGGTGGCGGCACGTCGAACTACCCAAGAATACGGAGTGCTCGGTACACCTACCCCTATAGCTATCATAGTAGACTAGACAAAGTTTCCACCCTCCCGCCTCATCTTCTTTCGGTTTCGTTTTTCGACCGCGTCGCGTGCATTGTTTAATAAATGTTGTTGAGTTGATTGAACTTTAGTGGCAGCGAAGGCCGCCTCTAATTCTGTCTTCCAGTCCAAACGTGCAGAACATTTCGGTTGCATTGACGTTTTTACCACTCATATTATCAAACGAGCAAACAAAACCGTTAGAAACAGCGAAGCTCCGGAGCAGCGCCAGCAGCGCTAAATACACTGGACTAAGATGGCCGCCTCCACTGATCTTTATGACAATTGCTCCAATTGCTGGATCGCGCATCCCCGCTTGTTCGCTGCAGCGCGAGTGCGGGCAGCGGACGGCCATCTTGCATGCAGAAGTATTTCGTTTCGCTAGCGTTGCAGAGGCTGGCGGCAGCGTGCGAAAGATATGGTTTTTATTCGTTCGTCGTCATTCGCCGAACATTTTTAAAACCATTTGTAAAGGCTGAACTCCATGCGACGAATATGCTGCGAATAACCGACGAATTTTGCCTGGCGGCTTTTGCTCTGCGCGTGGAACCAACACAGTGGCTGCTAAGTCGCGCGCAAAGCGAGGGAGCCGTCGGGCGGCGTTCGCCAGTTATTTGTCACATAATTCGTTCCATGGAGTTCAACCTTTAATCGGTATCCAACCGTGCGAAGGCACAGAGATGCAGCGTTTCGGCGTGCCAAAGAAGCTTTGATCGTGCCGCGAGACCGGCGAAACTTACTGTTCACGAGTTGCTGCTTTTTCCTCCGGTACCGCGCTTTCGTAAACATTTCCAAGTATTCTAAACGGCAAGTCTCAGCGCTACGCCGCGTGAATGTGCTTTGCGAGTGCAATGTGCGTGAAGCCGTATGTGCCTCTGGATCAGCGACTCTAAAGACTGTATTTGTAACTTGCGGCACTCGCGGTCCAGAAACGAGCTTGATCCAGCGTCCAGTAGCGGCAAAAAAGGGAAGGAAGGTAAGTATTTTTTTTTGTAGTTAGAAGATTTAGCGAATACCGCGCACGACGGCTTCTCACCACTGATTAGCGCCGGCTCAATATCAACCTATACTTAGTTGCACTTGACGTTCGAGCGCGGCTCGCCTAATCGGTCAACAGATTGCACACGACAATATGGGCCCCGCTTCAAAGATTTTCACTCTCGCCGTCTTATACTTTTGCCTTCGAAAACCCTCCTTGCTCCGCAGCGTTGCTCTATTTGTGTTCCCATGAAATCCATTAGAGTAGATTTGCAACATAGCCATGGTTAATGGTGCATTAAAGCACATACAAATTTAGCCTCCCCCCCCCCCCCCACCTTTATTGATAGCAGTTCACTGGAACAGCTGGACGATCCAGAACTCCGTGGCCGATAAACAGGGTGTTTCACGTAAAGTGGACAAATTCGATATTGCAAAAACTACTCGTCGCAACGAAAAAGGCTTGTGTCGTTTTGGTCCTGGGCCAAGGGCCTATTTAGGAAAATTATTAAAGTGCGAAATAATTAGATAATTTGTTTATTTTCGCGTAATTAACTTTTTTAATATTGTGTTTAAGGGCATAGATTCAAATTGAAAATTGCTCAGCATCATTGAAAAAACCGCCAAATTCGACGGGTTTTAGGTTTCAATTTGCAATCGGAGCACATCTCGGCCCCGACGGCACCGCGCCCCATGGAGAAATAGTGCAACCAGCAACTGCTGCATTGCGCGAGGACAGCGCAGCAGAGGTTTGTTGCCGTAAAATGCTGCGCGTGCCTTCTGTCATTCTGCAATTTGTTGATTTAGTGTGTTTCGGTGATGCTGAGCAATTTGCTAATTGAAACCATGCCCTTAAACATAATATTAAAAAAGTTAATTACGCGAAAACAATTAACAATCTAATTAACCCGGACTTTAATAGTTTTCTTAAATAGGCCCCTAGCCCAGGACCAAAACGACACAAGCCTTTTTTTATTGCGACGTGTATTTTTCACTATATTAAATTTGTCCACCTTTGGTGAAACATTCTGTTTATATATGATCTAAAGACATCTACGCGCGACACACCTTCAAGACGTTGGCGCGGCGTCGATTCTTGATCGGTATCCAAGCGTGCGAAGGCACAGAGATACTGCACTTTGGCGTGCCGAGGAAGCTTTGAACACGCCGCGAGACCGGCAAAACTTGCTTTCGACGAGTTGTGTCTTCTTCTGCGGCACTGCGCATTCGTAAAAATTTCCACGTGTTCTCAACGGCAGGTCTCACAACATACACGGGGTTTTAAAAAAAAATGTTTCGGGGATGATGACAAGCGAGTACAAAACGTGTCTACAGTACGCTTCCGCCGGCCTCTGCAACGCTAGCAAAACGCAATTTTTCTGTATGCAAGATGGCCATCCGGCGGCCGCACTCTCTGAGCGGGGATGCGCGATCGAGCAATTGTCATAGAGATCAGTGGCAGCCACCTATTACGGTGCGATGTTTTGACGTTGGCGAAATATTTGAAACCGCGGAAACTGCGTCCAAGACAAGTAGGTTTGGCTGTCGGGTGCCTGGGGGCCTTTTGTGCTGAGTTCGGTTCTGTTTTCCGATGCCGAGTGCCAACCGGCAATCAACGTGGTTCTGTATTCTGCGTGTCACCAACATAGCAGCAACATCGCGATGGCAGTGTTGTATGTTGTGAACACTGATCTGAATGACAATTGCTGGATCGCGCTTCCCGCTCCCGCGAGTGAAGCCACCGGACGGCCATCTTTCTCGCAGACGCTTTGCGGTTGCTAGCGTTACAGAGGCTGTCGGCAGCGTGCTGAAAACACGTTTTCTACTTCACCGAGGCATTGATTGTTACGAGCCGAAATCTACTGCTCACGCAGTTATCGTGTCCAATCCATGAACCGCGCTCGACTGTCGTTAGGCAGGTGGTTTCAATCCCACTTTGCAAAGCAAGACAGAAAGAAATGGAAAGTTTTTTATCCTCTCAATTTAACCGCGACGAGAAGCTTCTGAATCAGTGCCGGTCCGTGCAAGTATACTTGGGCCAAACAAGGACTAGTACGCCTCTGTAGAGTCATGAACAGTCCAACCCGATATTGTTACATGCATATAGAGTTATTACACTAAACGCCAGAAGTTCAGGGTGCGCTAGTGGTCTGTTGCATTTTGAAGCAGACAGCAAACAGTCTAAATTTGACTTCCGGTAATGCATTCCTATGGGAAAACGCAAATGCGCTTTCTCTTCGCGCTCGATTATAAAAGCAAATTGTGCTTAGTGTTGTGACAGAATAAAACGGAACGTTTTACAATCGGATGTACAAATACGTGTGCCAGGGCGTTTTTCTTTGGAATTCATGGCGTTGAACACTGCGCTAAACTTGCCCAATGCACAAGTATAATACGTGTTGACGTTGCAGACTGCTATTATAGGGCACGTATTTACGCATATAGTCAATGCTATGGAGTACACAGAGTGAATCAGCTTGACAAAATACCAAAAGGATGCTAATATATGCCAAATCAAACAATCAGAACAGTTTTCAAGAACGAAGCATGGAGTTATGGAATGAAGAACACGTACCGGATTAGTAACACACTGTGCATTAGTAACAAACTGCGTTTCCGTCATCTGAATGCTATTACAGCTTGAATAAACCCTACGCACTTTTTAGTCATTCTTTTAAAACGCAGCTCTTAGGCGCCCGTTTGCGGGTTGAGCGGCGTCGGCGCTACCGCGCGTTGCATTATGGGACGTGTGACGTCACGAGGGTTACCCTCGTGAGGGTTACCCCCGTGAGGGTTACCCCCACGAGGGTGACCGTCGTGGGGGAAACCCTCACGGGGGAAACCTTTATGGAGGTTACCCTTACGAGAGTTCCCCTCATGAGGGTAACCCTCACGAGGGTTATCCTCACGAGGGTAACCCTCACGGGTGTTACAATCGTGAGGGTTACCCCTTGAAGGCTACCCTCACCCCCATGAGGGTAGCATTACCCTTGTGAGAATTGCCCTCACGGTTACCCTCATGAGTGTTACCCTCATGGAAGTTACGTACGGGGGTTACCCTCCCTCACGGTTACCCTTACGAGGCCTACCCTCACAAAGGTTACGTTACCCTCACGGAAGTGAGGGTAACTCCCCGTGAGGGCAACCCCCGTTAGGGCTACCCCCTTAAGGGTTACCCTCATCCCCGTAAGGGTAACGTAACCCCGTGAAGGTTACACCCGTGAGGGTTACCCTCACGAGGGTTACCCTCACGGGGGTGAGGGTAACCCTCACGGGGCTACCCTCGTGAGGGCAATCCCCATGATGGTCACGAAAGTGACGTCAAAACGTTACCACCGTGACGGCACGTGTGACGCCACGTGACGTATGATGTCACACATGACGTCACGTGACGTATGACGTCACACGTGACGTCACGTGATGTCCACACATCGAACATTGCCAATATTTCTGCTAAATTTAGCAGAAATAAAGAAACTACACTGATTTCTATTATTCCCTGGCGAAGAGAAAAATCATGTACATTTTTTCATAGGAATAGACATGATGACTGGAAAAGTAGACTGTTTGCTGTCTGCTTCAATTTGCAACCGGAAGTTCCGTAGGCACTAGCGCCAGCTGAGCCTCTAGCGTTTATTGTAATAACTCTATGGTTACATGCCCTTTGAACTGAGTGTGCAGCCAAAGCTACAAGCGCGAGCAACCCTTTGCTTTTGGCTTTGAGACGTGCATTTCTAGCGCGGGTGATCGTTCTGCGAAAGAACGATTCAAACCAGGAACCCTCGTGCTCGTAACATTGGCTGTAGTGCCAGCTTAGAGGAGCCATGTAACGATTTCTCTATTTTCGCTAAATACTACTCAAAATCACTCCCTAATTTTAATACCTGATACAACTTGTCTTTGTTTCTTTTTTCTCTAGTCAATGGCACAAAAAAAATTGGAGAAATATGATCATCGTTCATCCCGTCAACTCATCTAGAACAAGCGGCCACGTGGCCTGGGGCCTGTCCTATGCTGTCATAGTTAATCATATCCACGCGCTGGGGTTGGCAAAGTAGAAAACGACCGAGGAGCTCCGGACACTGTTTGATTTCGGCTATTCTCATCACCCCAAATAAAAGAAAAGGAAACAAATATCACTGTTTACAGGCAGGGCACCGGCGCGTGAGCCTAGATCTGCCGAATGCTTTTGTTTTACGAGATTTTGTTTATAAAATGCAATTTCCATGGTCACACACTGGCAAACGTGTTTTTTTTATAATATTTTTTTTTGTAGTGCAATCGTTTGTGAGAGGAAATATAGACCTCAGAACGCGCGCTGCCTCTAACCGGAAACAGAAAAAAGACACATCTAGAAAATGCAAATCGTAAACGTAGACTCTTGAATATAAGTGAACCACACCACCGCACGCAGTGAATCCCTCGCGGCATAGTAACACAGCGCAGCACAAACCCATTGATCACTGCTACGTGCAATTTAGTGAGTATAATAATAATAATAATAATAATAATAGTTTATTTTCCATGAAGCATGGTGGAGCAAAGGGTAAAAGCATCAAAGGAGGCTTGACCAGCCCTCGGCCCGGGATGATCTCGGGATGACGTCACTGCGTTGAGCGCAAAAAATGGTGCTTAGCAGACGAATGTTTCTATCTCACCGGATCTCAACTATTTCTAATGCTTTTCGTAACGACAATGCACAGAGAAAATGTATGAGCAGATTAAGATTCACATATAAATTTCACGCAGCCACGGGGAACTAAAATCTGTATTTCCCCGTTAGTATATTATTTGGAACGCTTTAAATTGGAAGCTAGAGAATAGATTGTTTCTCAAAAATCAGGCTCCGTAAAGCAATATTGACCTCAAAATCTAAAAACATAATTCCGCAAAGCGGTCAAGTTTCTTTTTTTCATATTTTGAATACAATTATTCTGACGTATATAGCTTCAGTAGTTGCTGAAAAAAGGGTCAACAATCTGCTATAGGAAATTTATGGGCTTTTCTACTGTCATATTGTCTTAGAGATTCTTTAAACAAAAGGAAGCGTCGTAGCCGTGAAACGCGAATGTATTATAAACGCAATGCATAGATACTTTTATAAATAGGGTGTCCCAAGTCACCAGGCTTGATCTAAAATGGATCGTAAAAATCGACGCCTGCACGTAGTAATCTAAACTTTTCGTCAAAGGTGTATTTCAGAGGTCGGTTTTTCTTGTAAAATAAGAAAGCGTAGCTCCCTTTCTGTAAACAATAGGGCCAAGAAGCTTGCCAGGGTCAACAGCGGGCGGCGACGCAGACGACTAATTCGAGTTGTGGTGTGTGTTGGGCGCGCGTGATGCTAAGGTGATGCTTCACAACTCTTGTCTCGTTGAAACTCACCTTAGTTTTTGCCCAAGGCAGTTACTAAACTTTGCTTCCTGACAACAAAGTATTTGTTTGTAGGAAATAGGGAACTTGCGGTTCGTAATATTTTAGCACATATTGTGAGGCAGATTACTGTGAAGCATATTAAATGGCTACATCCTATAACCCCCTACAGACTAACAAAACAGCACTTTACTTCGTTGAGAAATGTCTGGTGGTGGTACCACTTCACCTTCGATATGCGATATAGTCCGCTGTAATAGACGCAGATTCGTTGTATGATTGAACTTCCTGAAAAAGGCGACTTAAACTAATCTGGGATATCTTACCTGAACGCTTTATTGTAGCGGCGGCGAAGCCTTCATGATTAATACTCTCTTAAAATGATAACCATCTATCGAACAAAATGACAGCTACCGTCAGTTTTTTTAGAAGAAGAAAGAAAATATGGGAGCTAAGGCATTCAATATGCGGTTTCGACGAAAATGATTCAAACACGAAAAATAGGCTAAAGCAAGTTGTGAATTTGGCTTTGTCGAAGTTGGAGCGGAGGAACCGCATACCATTGGAGGCACAAATGCGAAAACACGCTCCTCTTTGCGGTGTTAAGGGAGACAGAATAATAAATTGCGTGCGCGTTGTTGATACATGGGTGTTATTAGGCCACACCGTGTCTGGACGATCATTTGTCAAAGCAGATTAGATCGTGATGTTTATCTTAATTTTTATTCCTGGAAGATGGAAATATTCTTTATTTTTCAGGTGAAAAGGTTCCACGCCGTAGTTTAAACTGAACGAGCGAAACGCTTAAGCAGATAGATGTTCGTGCATGCCTTTGACTTCCATCAGCGAAATATTCTCAAGCGTGTACAAGGTTTCGACGGATTTGTAAGAATATATTTTAAAGTTTTTCAAAGTTATTAAAAACAACGCTGGACAAAGTGTGTAAGGACACAAAAACCACGCATTCAGATATATCTCAATAAGAACATTTTAATTGTTGGTTTTGACGTCTCTTAAAAATAAACAGTTGAAGTTATCTACGAGTAGACAGCGCGCGGCTTCGAGTTTGATGTTTCTTGTTCAACATGCCGTTTATTACGCGCTTAAAGATCTTCCTAAGTGAACTTTTAGCAAATCTTTCAGAGCAGAATTTGAAAACGAGTAAAGTCACGCTAAGTCACGCAAGACGTGCTACGACATGGTTGAAGGTTAGATATGCGTATGACAATCAACAGGATTCAAGACCGGATTTTTTACAATGAACGACCTGACGTTCTTTGACAGATAGTTTACCGTACCCTGTTTCATAATGAAGGCCGACCACTGTCAAAGCTACAATTTGATAGTGCCAATCACACAGCCCAAAAAGTGCTTGGTCATGGCGCCCGTCGTGGCTGCACCTGCTGTCAACGGCTAAACCAATCACGAACAAAAATATTGCCAAGAACCAGGGCACATTCACTGAGCTTTATTGCAGTTAGCCGGTAATATAGAGCGTAAAATTTCGGTACAATTTTGGGGCTGCCTGATTGGCTCTATCGGGCTGTAAGCCTTGGTGGCGCTCCGTAATTAATGTCAAATGTAATATAGCTCGGCGAGCGCGTTCCAAAACATTAGGGCTCAAATTTGTTTCGGTTAATGTATATAGTTTGTTGTTACCTTCTCAGTTTTCTACGCTGAAATAATGGATTTCAACTCTAATACGTCCGAATGTCTTATCTGAAGGCAGCCATCCATGGATATCGTCTTCCGTTTTCATAGCCATGAACCGGACTACAGATATATGCTTCTGAAGATTTCCAGCTGAACGTAGAGGGAAAAATGAAGGAGGGGAGAAAAAGAGACACACAATTCCCTCCATTTTTTCCTCTACGTTCAGCTGGGAACCTTCAGAAGCATAACAAACCAACCAGCTCAGCTCCAGGCAGACACATACTGAAAAAAAAATGCGGTGAGCTTAGCTCGGCTATGCAGGATATACGTAGCGTGAGCTTATGCGCACAAAATGAGAGGCCTATCAAGCAGCTCCGGTGCAGCGTCAGACTTGGCTGCCTGCGCAGGCGGAAGCACACGGCTGGGCACGCGGCGGCGCCAGTGCGTCTGCCGCAGCTATGACATCACTGCTCTGGAATGCGAAGACCGGCGAGGCACGCGCGGTGGCAGGTAGAGGCCGCGGTGGCGGCTGCTCCGGCACGCCAGCTGTGCGTCGTGTGACGTCGCTGCTCCTCGCGCTTGCCAGGTGGTGAAGGCGCGCGCGGTGGCAACGGAGCCCGCGGCGACGGCGGCTCCGCCCCGCCAGCTGTGCGCCGTGTGACGTCACTGCTCCTCGCGCTTGCGCAACTGGGGTACGGCTCATTATGAGAGCCACGCGAAACTGCTCAACCTCGGCCGGTGTAGCTAACGCTACAAACAAGTTCGATCTAAAATGGGCCGGGAAAGTCGGCGACTGCACTGGCCCATAAACTTTCTCATCTCAAACTTGTCTTTGTACAGAAGTCGTTTTTTCCGGTGTTTCTGCTGTTTGTTTGTGTAAAATTACAAAGCGTGCCTTTTTTTGTGTAAAAAATAGGGCCAAAAAGCTTGCCAGGGTCAACTGCGGACGGCGACGCAGGCGACTGAATCAAGTAGTGGGTCGCGTTTGGCGCACGTATTGATAGATGACGTCGCGAGCAGCGTCGGAAGGTGTCGCCGACCAGCGAAGAAAGCAGACGAAACGCAGACGAAATCCGTCGGCAGCACAATCGCCGTCGTTATGCAACCACGTTATTTTTCTTCATGTTTTGTATTTGTTGTTAGAATTTATTCTTAGTAAACTAAAGGTACACTACAAAAATATTATGTTCACTTTAAGTAGATCACAGTCGTCACGAGCAGTGTCGATAAGAGGCTTATACAAAATGTCAACAGGCGAATTTCGACACTCTGATTGCCGCCTTTGCATAAACGTCACTTCACCTGGTTTACAAGGGAAGAGAGTAGTGCATGACCAAGGCATAAGGAAACACGCCTCAGTGATTCCTACGCTAGCCTTTAGCCGACTCCCAGATCCGCTTGCCGAACCTGTTCACATACTCCACAAGCTTTTCCGAATACGCAAACGGGATAGCCGGAACCTCCGCTTGGCTCTGTATTTCGACTTCTCCGTTATCTGGCTCTCTCACGCTCAATTGGCCACAAGTCTTTTGCTTTCGGTGGCAGAGTTTGATGGCCCTCTGAAAGTGCTGACAGTCTGCGTTTATCGGAGAGACTGCTCCACTTCCCTCGTTGTGGTACCAAGGCATCCGAATTCCAGGCATCTCGAATTGGAGCCTGATGCGCCAGATTTCCGGCCGTTCGGGCAGGTCGTGTGTGATTCAGTGTTCTTTTTTGGAATACGGTGTTGTTGGCGCTGCTGGGGACGGGGACGAGTCAGGTCAAGAATATGGCCGGATGTAGGTTTTACATTTTATGTTGAACAGAGTAGCTCCTTCTTGCGAGCATCAGTATGTTTCCCCTTACTCCGCTTGTTGCGATGGCATTTTTAATTTTTATTAGAAACAACGACACAAGTACTTTAAACATTTTAGCAGCGATCAGGAAGCACATTAAAACACAACATGGTAGCTAACGGAAACGATTACAAATACCCAAAATATTTACGTATGAGCCACATGGCGCGCTCTATCATCTACGATCGCTTTCTTCTTCTACGAGGGCCGTTCATAAAGTTATTATTATATCGTCACCACACATATTGGGGAGGAGATCGAACAGTCACGCCTTTAGAGGTACGCAAAAGAAAATTGTTGTGTGAGTGTTTATACATCCGGAAGTTAAACTGCCTCAGTGGGCGTCTGGTGTCTCAGCTGTAGATGAGCAATTTAGCCAGTGCGGTACAACCACTAGCGTGGGGACTTTAACGTGCATTACGCTGTAGTGATACACGACCGCACGCCGGTACGATGCTCATCCAGGTCGAAACGGGCAGGAGTCGAGTTTTCATCAGTTAGGTTTTCCGCTTTCTTGAAAATATACTACTCCGGCGATGCTGGAGAGTCGTTCTACTGACGCGCTCGAAGGAACGGCAGTGTTGAGTTTCAGGAAGTGCTGGTGAATCTGGGATTCCCCTCTTTCTTTCGTTCGCTCTGCTTCTAAAACCAAGTTGACAATGGGTTATGTGCCTTCCCGTGCTGGCAACTTTCGATATTACTTTTGGTATGTGAACGATTCTAGAAGGTTCAACCAACAAAAATGAAACGCATTGTATTTGCTGGGTGAAAAACATTTCCAGCTGTGGAGTCCAACTAACGCGTTCAGCGAAAAACGTTGCTATACTCTCATACTATATACTTGTTTCGCGTTGCCCATCTCCGTTTATCGCAATAGACGCATAATCAAGTTAGACCTAAAACAAGACTGTTTGAATGGTGTTGTACACGTTACTCGTAAAATGTAACGAAATACCAGTACTCGTTAGTTGGCCTTAAAAGTAACTAAATACGTATATCATTCCTTTAAAAAAAAAACAAAAAAAAAATCCGAGAACATTTTAGCATTTCTTATGAGTTGTAAATGCGAAAGCATGGATGTCGTTCCTCCGCTCCCTTGGTTCGTCTGCGGCGTCGTGGCGTGGGCGGCCACGTTTCAGTACTGCCGAGATTAGCCTCGTGCGCGACCGAAAGCGTCGCTGTGGTCCGGCCTTCCACGATTGGCCGAACGCTGACTATGACGTCGGAAAGGGGATTTATCATCGACGGAATAAGAGGAATGAAAGAACTTCAATTTTGACGGTGTTGGCAGTGTTTCTTTGAGAGCGCAATGATTTCAAGCTTCCACCATGCTATTTACAAACACCATCGAACTTGTTGTTCACGAGGTAATGACGTCACGAGGGGGAACCTTAGGAGGCGCCGCCAAAACATCTCGCCGCTAATAGCGGCCAAAGGTCGAGTGCGCGCTCTCGTGAGCCGCGCTGAGCTCAGCTGTACAACCTCCTCCGAGTTCGCACGAGCGGGCTCTGTGGCCCGGCCGAGCGACCAGGCTCACACCGCTGCACCTCGCCGGGCCGCCGCTGCGCTGCGCCGCCATGGAAAGGGCTTCTCTGGTGGCGGCTTTTGGAGACCTCGCCGCACGAGAGCCAATGAGAGCCTCGTTCGCTTGATGACGCGGGCCAGCCAATTGGAGCATAATCCATCAGGGATTTGGCTGCGCTTCGCTCCTTTTGAATAGGTGAATTTAGCCGACGTTTTTCGCGTGTCTTATTGCGCGGCTCTAAAGCTGGGATGCTTCAGACCGCGGCTTCGCTTCACCCCTTTGAAACAGGGGAATTAGTCACCGTTTGGTGCGGCTGATGATGTCAGCTCGGTCCATGAGACAGTTAATGCTTTCGCATTAAAAAGTAAATATTAGGTTACTCGTCACCGAAGAAAAAGTGGCTAGATGAGTACGAATACTTGAAAGGATAAAACATCGAGGACGGGAACGGAAACAGGAATTGTTTTGAAAGGAGTCCTGTTTGCGCCTCCGTCCTCGATGTTTTATCGTTTCAAGTATTCGGATCAATTCACCAACACGCTCGTTTTAAAATATTACAGGTATAAGTAACTCGTTACTAGTAGCGCATTACATACATGTCTGAGTAAACCTCTCATAAACACTTTGAAACCAAAATCGTCACCACCAACACACACAAAAGAAAAAAAAAGAAATTAAGCTCCTAAGCCGACGCTATGGGAAAAATCAAGCCGTGCCAAAAGTGCCTCGTCACGGCGCTCGTTTTGTTTCTAGGTTTTGCCATCACCCACTGTGCCCCGATCCTGCGCTTTTCTCCTCTGTGCGATTAGATCGACAGCAAACACACAAAGACAACGAGATACGTGGCGATGCCCTTTTGGGCACTGCCTGATTGACTGCATAGAATCGTAGCGTCGGTCGCGGTCAGTACTTAAAGTGAGCGGGAGTGCATATAGCGCCCTGCATATCCCCGGATTACCCGCGGATTATCCGGGGATATCCGCAGTCACCTGGCGGATGCGGATAAAAATGAATAGCATTTGGCGTATAGCGGATCGGATAGGGATATGATGACGGTCCCGCGGATATCCGCGGGCCCGGATATACATTTATGCCCAGCGTGCACACACAAACGTGTGCAACCGCAGAGTGTGAGTGAAAAAGTGAGCCATACTATGAAGTGCATCATCGAATGTTTGGAGGAAGCAAATTAATGTTATATATATATATATATATATATATATATATATATATATATATATATATAAAAAGTGTGACAACCTGCAGAGAATTGTTGTTTACGCCAAGAAAGACCAAACTCTCACCAAATATCACTTTAGAGCCTTGTATCTGGTCAAAAATGCTGTCCCCTAGAAACAGCAAAGAATGTAGGGGCATGTAAAGAGTGCAGATAAAGAGCGAAAAATGTACTTCGATTCGAACAAAGACAAGCCATAACGCACAAGAGTACAATAAAGTATAGTGGAAGACTCTATCCCCCGTGGCTAATGTGTTCGCCCTCTGTCTTTTTTCTCCCCCCGACAGCTGCCAAGTTGTTGCTAAGTATAGGGTTCAGAGCACGCAGTCGTGGGCTCGTGTTTAAAACTGAAACGGATAGAAGGCGTTGCCACCATTGAATACTCTGCTATCTTCGCAGTGGTATACTCGAGTCTTACCAGGTCCATACGAGTACTTCGCTACGGTGAGTGGCCGCCTTTTCTCGCGGCACTCTTTTATTGTTTAATATATATATATATATATATATATATATATATATATATATATATATATATATATATATATATATATATATATATGTGCAGAGTATTCAATGGTCAATGTGTCGAACCGAAAAAAATACGGGTTCGGTTACGGTTCAGGTTCAGGTAAATTTATTTTGGTCCGGTTCAGTTCGGGTTCGATTAATTCGATCCGCGAACCGGTTTGCGAACCGGTTAGGGGCGCTGAACCGGTTCGCGAACCGGTTCGGAAATTATAAATGACAAATTGCAACATCAAAATAAATTACAAATAAAACATCTGAAATTAGCACATACGAAACGGGATGCATCGTCGAAACAAGCAGTGCATAACGTTTATAAAAGCCTGTAGCCAATGCAAGCGGCAAACAACGACTGTCTGATCACAGGGCTGTCTGTCACGGGCGCTAACTCCAGCGTCTGCTGAGCGTTGGTTTGAGCGCACGCGCCCGCTTGAGTCCCATGACTACGCTGGGCAGGCGACGGAAGCAACAGAAGCTCGGCAGATCCTTTGTCAAATTCGAAAGTGTGCGCAGCTTCGCTTCTCCGCGAGCGACTAGGGTTTGTATCCCTGTTTTTTCCCCCGCATTTATCGAGTTTCCGGTACGAAAAAATACGGCATGTAAAACTTGACACTTCATAGCTCGATATACTCTGACCGGTGGTTGGGGCAGCGAAGAGCAGATATAATCCATGAATGCTCATTTCAACTGTAAATAAAATTTCTTTCTCTCCCTCAAACATTATCAAACTCCACAGCCTTTTCTTTTCTCATTTCGATGGAAGCAAGCTTCAAGAACTCGCGCGTTCTAGAAACGTGTTATGAAATGAGCACACAGCAGCATTTAGGATTTACGAGATTGTAAAAAAATAAAATCCCGTGACGCTTTTTTTTTTTTTGCACAGCCTTCCAATTCTTTTTTTTCCGTGCAAGCCGCGATCAGCGCAATACTGGTTCCTATATCAAGATTCATGGATGCAGCGTTTGTCAAGATTCATGGATGCAGCGTTTATATTGCTAAGACTGAGTGGAGAAGAAAAATATGTAAGCGAGGTGTGTGTCAGTTGACGGCACTTAAAAAACAAATGGCATTGATAGCACATTCATTGTCAACAGCGCGTGGCCGAACCGTTTTGACATGAGCCGGTAACCGTTATTTTTTTCTGGTTCAGTTCCGGTTCGGGCTCATCGCGATAACAATATAACGGTTCGGGTTCGGGTTCAGTTCCGGAAAAAATACCGGTTCGGTTCCGGTTTTCGGTTCGGTTCCGGTTCAACACCCTGATATATATATATGTATATATATATATATATATATATATATATATATATATATATATATATATATATATATATATATATATATATATATATATATATATATATATATATATATAATATATATATATATTATACCGGGTGTTTTTTATATTATTTTATTCTTAACAGATTTGTTAAAAAAAAGAAACAACGAAACTTAAACCTATACGGTTTGTCCGAGTGAGTTATACTACCAGGGGAACATTATGTGTGTCGCTAATATTAACGACAAGTCGGTTAATTAACTAAAATTCATTGACTAACTGTTTAATCACAGAAAATAGACGTATAATTCTAATTAGAAACTTACTGAGCGTCATCGAAAGCCACTAAATCCACTCTTTTTAGAACGACTTGAAGCTTGTGGGAAACTCCAGAACGCACCAAAATTACCACTCGCACAGCAGCCGCAAAGCTAGCAGTGGCAAAACGCGAATGATTAAATTATCATCGCGTTCCGCTACTGCTAGCTTTGGGCTTGCTTCACGAGTGGTAACATTCCGCGCGCACCCGAGTTTCTCGCGAGCTTCGAGTCGTTATAAAGAGTTGATTTAGTGGTTTTCGACGATGCTCGGTAAGTTTCTAGTTGAAAGCCATATGTATATTTTTGCTAACAAAAAAGTTAAATAACGACTTTTAATTAATCGTTTGACATATTGAAAAGATTAACCACCCACGTAATGTACACATCGCGACACTGTTAGCGCGAACACGACATCGGCACATTTTCGCATTTTACTTCTAAATAGTATTAGCGAGCACGAAATTTTATCACATTACATTATAGAACCAAATGAGCTCTTTCCGTAGCAATAATATTTTGGATGAAATCCCCTGGTTTCAAAGAGAAAAATTGAAAAAACCGGCGATCACTTGTTCGCGCTAACAGTGTCGCGCTCTGTACCCACTGCGAGTATAACTCACTCGCATAAACTGCGTAAGTGCAGCTTTCATGGCTTTTTTTATAAACAAATCTGGAAAGAATAAAACAAAAAAAAACCCAGTATATATATATATATATATATATATATATATATATATATATATATATATATATATATATATATATATATATATATATATATATATATATATATATATATATATATATATATATATATATATATATATATATATATATATTGCCTGAGTGTGTGTGTCTTGTTCTTTTCAATGTTCACAAAATGCGTGTGTGTTACAAAACAAAAAGCAAAAAATATTTCATATTTTCTGTACCTTCTGGGAAGTGTCACAGACACCTAGACTATCTCTTAACTGCAATCATCTTTCCAGCGACGCTAAGGGTCTCTGGAAGGATGATCACTTAAATTATAAATACGATAGAACAAAATACAATAAAATGAATTTCACTGCTTTCTGACTTGAACTGTTCCTTTTCCAAAGGTAAGCAAATGGATTATAAAAAGTCCATCCAAATGCGTTTTTTTTCATTCACTTTTAATTTTATGGTGAAACATGATGCGAGGACTGCGGGTCGGGTGCGTTTCTGATTTCTGCGGATGCGTTTCGGATGCGGATAAAAAGAATGTGGATGCGGATCAGATGCGGATGCTCAGACTGTTTTCTGCACAGGGCTCTAAGCATAGGGAATGCGTCGACCCAGATAGAATTTCAGTTTGAATTATAATTCGCGGGTCCCATTCCGCGGATCGCAGCTGTTGGGTCCCGAGGTATTGTAGTGCGCAGTAGACGCCGGAGTGATGCTACTAAATTGGGTATACAGTGATAAATTCTATACCCTATGGGCGGCTGGAAAACAATATTTATTCTACATCTCGTCCGACGTGAATAACAATATAATGGAAAGTTCTAAGCACTTCGTAGGTTTCAGATATTGGCAGGAATGAAACATGCTCTGCAAGCTCTATTAACGGAAAAAAAGAAAATATCGCCACGTTGTGGTGCTTGTTCGGACAAAGAGGTGGCAACAGAGAATATAAAGTGGGCAGAGCCAGTGCGTGCACCAAAAGTAGATAGATGGCTGGACATGCTCTCTTGGCACTCTCGAAGCCGAAAACAATCTCCTAGTGGTGATAGCGAGATAACATTTTTAATAAATGCGTAAGAGTTAAAGGGAGCACATTTCATGGTTAAAAATATAGTGCACTGATATTTAAATTGTGATCATGCAAAAACATGTAAGATTCATATGTGCCGCTCGAACTCTCTTTGGCTCCGTCGGAGTCTGGCTGCTGCGATGGCATTTGTTGGGCTTTCGGAGCCTGGAATATGAATCGCGTCGATCGTTCCCCTTGAATTTGATTTTGCATGACCGTCATCGAAAACAAACAAACATGTGCACTATATTTTCAGCCTCCGAGAGTTACTCTGACGCGCTTATTAATTTTTTGTTTCTCGCGACCACCACCAGGGCATTACTCGCTGCTTCTGGATGGCCACATTCGAATCTGTGAAGACGCCCTGGAACACCTCAGCCCCTCTCGGCCAATGTTGCCTCCACATTTGCCTCCTATACTTCCCAATAAATGGCCAACCTCTCTCAATATACGGCTTTGCCCTAAGCAAGGCGCACGCGAAGCCACCCTAAGTTCTCAGAGTCTGTTTGTTGTACGTAGTGGGCTCAGCGTTCGGAAAACAAAAAAAGGATGGAAACGCGGAAGCGCGGCAGTGTGCCTCGATTACAGAGTGTTTCCAAATGCTCGTTCGGAATCGCGTGGTTTTAAGGCCGCCATTTGCATTACGAGCTTCGAGGAGGTGACGGAAAAGTTGACCGTCTGCAACCGTCTTTACCCATCACCCCGCATTTCTTCTTGACTTACGGCCGCTCCACGTATGCGCGCTGGAGATCGATTAGCCCATGAGCTTCAGGAGGCATCCCCATTTTAATGAAACTCACTCTATAGGCAGTATTCACTGGCGGCCATAGCTGTGTGCGCGGGGATCCGGACATTTCGGTGTTGGACGTTTCGGTGTAGGGCGTTTCGGTGCGGTCTTTTCGGTGCACGGACTTTTCGGTGCACGGACGTTTCGGTGTACGGACTTTTCGGTGCACGGACATTTCGGTGCACGGACCTTTCGGTGTGGGACTTTTCGGTGCGCGGACATTTCGGTGCACGGACATTTCGTGCAGTCAATCAAAATCGCGAGTTTTTTTTATTTTGTTTTCTTCTAAAAGCAAGAAACACTATTTTAGCAAAAAATGATTTTTTTCAAACTTTATAATCTTGTAGACTTGGTGATCCATTTACGGTCAGTTACTGATATGCGAGCTAAGTGACTTTGTTAGGCGCAGCACCATCCCGCGGGAGGACTGGAGACGTTGGACGTTATGTTTCGTTTGCCGGTGTCTTTTTTTTTTCCAACGTACGCACCAGACATCACATCGTGTTTACGCGTCGGGTCGATACAGGCTTTCTCGGCGTCTTCTGTAAAGGTATTGGCTTTATTATTTATTGGTAATCTGTGTAGGAAAGGCCCCAACAGCAAGAAGCTTGAGAATCTTGAAAATTACCCGACACTGTGGTAAAAGATGGGAAACTTCGTGGAACTTTCAGACGTCCTTCTTCCTGTGTCCTTTTTCTTCCACGACGTTTCTCATTTTTTACCACAGTCTCCGGTAATTTTAATGTGTTTTATGTCTTGATTTATATTACAAACCTTGCGACGTGTGACGGATAGGAAGAACTTTAATTTCTCCTGTCAGGTGTGCTAAACAATCGATGCTATACGATTTCGCGGTGCACGCACATTTCAAGATATTCCAAATTGTTCTGAGCTATCACACATAAACAACTTCTCAAGCTTTACGAAAAAATGGTGAGTGTGCAGGCGAGCTGGTGGATGTTGATCATGTTGAAAATAACCCGAGACTGTGGTAAAAGATGGGAAACTTCGTGGAAGAAAAAGGACACAGGAAGAAGGCCGTCTCGAAGTTCTGCGAAATTTCTTAACTTTAACTCGGGTTATTTTCAACATTCTCAAGCTTCTTGCTGTTGGGGCCTTTCCTACACGGATTACCAATCATAAAGCCAAAACCTTTAAAGAAGACGCCAAGAACGCCTCTATCGACCCAACGCGTAAACACGATGTGATGCGTCTAGTGCGTACGTTGGAAAAGATACACCGGCAAACGAACCATAACGTCCAACGTCTCCAATCCTCACGCAAGATGGTACTGCGCCTAAGAAAGTCACTTAGGTTGTATATCAGTAAGTGACCGTAAATGGATGACCAAGTCTACAAAATTATAAAGTGCGAAAAAATGAATTTTTAGCTAAAATAGTGCTTATTACGTTTAGAAGAAAAAAAAAATCCTGATATTGATTGGCCGTGCACCGAAATGTCCGTGCACCGAAAATGTCCGTGCACCGAAAAGTCCGTGCACCGAAACGTCCGTGCACCGAAACGTCCGTACACCGAAACGTCCGTGCACCGAAAAGTCCTAGACCCATAACACAGGTATATAAAAAGCGAGATCGTCTTTATTCCCTTCAAATTGGAAGTCCGCCGATAAAACTATATCATTCTCTATTTTTCTTTATTTGGGTTTTTTTGTATGGCTGCATTGAGATATGTATTGGTGAGTATTTTCTTTATGGAGTGTAGTAAAAGAAGTATTGATGAGGTGAAGTTGTGCCTGAAACTCAAACAAAAGAAAATTAAAAGGCTGTGCTTTTCGGGCCGCAGCTTTTTGTTTCCTCTCGCTAGACTCACTGACAAGGTGAGAAGGGCAGAGAGGAGCTTTAGTTGCACCACCTCCAGAGCCAGTGTCCTATACCCTCAACAACACTTCGACTTGTCATGCACCTCGATCGCGCACACAAAGTCAAAGCTCGCGCGGAAGGCATGGGGCGCTTGCTCAGTACCCGGCCACTCGTCCTGAGGATGTCGGGTCAAATCAAGGAAGATGGTCCACAGCTCCTTGTGGAAATAGCACTTTCTTTTGTCTTGTCCAAAGCTGCGAATGACATGGAAACTCATATATGTCTGCGGCAGCCACATTACGAAACCAATATTCAGGGTTTGCTCATCGAAACGTACAGCGGCGTCGTGGGATTTGATTCGGGACGACATGTTTGCTAAATTCGATCTCTATGACCCCAGGTTCTCTCGCTGAGAATCCTTTGCGAGGTATATGAAGATGAACGAATATAAATTGTCCGGCGTACCGCTAGTGGAATAGATCGAAGGAGTTCGGCGTTTTCACTGACGTCGGATCTTCTATTCCCCGGAGGGTCTTCCTAGCTCTGCATTGATCGCATTGTCCAGCGGTTGCTCGAACTCAGACATATTGAATCGCGTGGTCCATTGGGACTTGTAGGAGAGCGTATTTGACGGAAGAGGGTTTATCGAACGTTTCATTTCTTTTTTATTGTCATATATAGTTTGTTTGTATTTTAATTCGAACTTCTTTTTTTAAAAGGAACGCGGTGAGATTTAGACGGCTGTTTTATATTTACAATGTATTTATCAGGCTCCGCGGACATTACTGAAGAGGTAATCGTCCTAGTAAGTTGGCTCATTAACTCAAGTTCGTTAATTAACTTTTTGTAATATTAGGTTTAGGGGTCATGTTGCAATCGCAGTAGTGACGGTATTTACTATTAAAGGCAATCTCAATTTAAAAAAAAATTGTGAAAATGCTATAGATTTGTTGATGTTATGTGATCGATTTTCACGTTTTCTTAGCCCGGTTCAGAGATTACGCTGCGGAAAAAAAGTGGCGCAAGCCCCTGCCTGAAAAAAACGCTCAGAACAGTGGCGTCGTCGTTTCAGTCATGTCGTTACCATCTCGAAAACGTGTCCATGATGGGTGCGTCAATGAAACAACTAACGACATGACTGAAATGACTACGTCACTCTTTTATGCGTCATTGTGTGCTGAGTTGCGGTGCTCTTTTTCCGCGATTTTTAAATCGGGTTAAAACACGTAAAAGTTGATGAATGAACATCTAAAGAACTATTACAGTTTCGCAAATTTTTGAAATATATATTTTTTTTTTTTCGAGCAGGGCGGTGTTTAGCTTTGGTGAGACAAGCGCGTTTGCCTCCGGGGAGAAAGAGAACAAGAGATGGCGCTAGAAAAGCAATAAAAATAAAGGCAGACACTCCTTTAGCCATGCTTCCTTTGTGGCAACGGTAGCAACAGGTTGACGTATGTTCGAGTGTTGGTTCTCTTTCGCATCGAGCTGGCGAGACACCCATTCAGTGACTTTAGGTGAGGACCGATCTCATCGAACGTTCCACACATGTATGTGCATGCTGACACCGGCATAATTGTGGTTTACAGGAGGCAGGCGACAGTGGACGGGTCAACTCAGTGCCGTGTCGTGCTCTGCTCATGCCGACCCGCAGCGGGGTTGTCGCGCATGCAGGAAGACTACAGTTCCCACGATGCATGGCGGCAGAGTTGGCGTAGCGAAACTGGCTGGTCAGAGCCGTGCATAGAGAGAGTTTAGCCATTAATTGGGAAGTATAGGAGAAAAATGAGGAGGCACCATTGGCCGAATACGGGCTGGGCGTGTTCTAGAGCATCTTCACAAATTCGAATGTGGCCAACCAGAAGCCGGGAATAATACCCTGGCGGTGGTCACGAGAAACAAACTTAATAAGTGGGTCGGAGTAACTGTCAATGATTGAAAACATCGTGCACGTGATGTTTCAATCACGGTCATCAAAATCATGGTGGAAGAGTGCGACTAGCGGAACGATCGACATAATCCGTACGCCAGGCGCCGTGCGGCGATGAGTCTGCCGTCAGAGCGGTCACACTCTGTCCGAGCAAAACAGATTTGAGCGGTGCATTCGCTCTTACATCTTTCTGCATGATTATGATCGAAACATCACGTGCACCCTATTTTCAATCATGAAGGATTGCTGCATTTAACTGTTACGCGCTTATTAAAGGGATACTTCAACGAAATTTGAAATATTCCCGTCGTGTTAAAAAATAGCTTGAATATGATCCACAATATCCGTAAATGACAACCGCACGTTTGTATTTTGAGCCTGATGGCTGTATTTTTTCGTTATAAACGGCCCACTCTGGCAAGCGCTCGGAGAAGGCCCAGCGGAGACCACGTGACATCCAACGCAATCGTGACGTAGGTCGTCTCGGGACGAGCAAAGCTAAGGCGAGGCTGACGTCGAGAGGATGGCCTAGTCGTTCCATCCACCGAAGCGGCTGCTTTTGTACAATTTTGAGTGACGGGTTAATCTTCTATAATCTTGTAGGGGACAATAGCGACTTCTGGGACACACAAAAGGCATTCTCGGGAAGAGGGAGTTCCTCCTTCCCCTCTTCTCTCGTCGTGGCCGGAGGCGAGACACTCACCGTCACTAGCTGTCAAGGTTCCTAGACGGGCATTACAAGCGAGGCGTTAGCGACATCCACCAGGTGCTCTTTGCTAATCGTTTAATTCGTTTTAAAATTCCTTTTCGAGACTTTTTTAACAAGATATTGGTATGTTTCGACGTGATACTGCTCCTTTGAACACATATAGACCAAAAAATGAGCGCCGAAATTTCGTTGTAGTATCCCTTTAAAACCATATACCTATGTATAAAACTGTTTCTCGCTGCCACCGTAATGGGATTCTCTTCGGCTTCTGCCTGGCCAATAGAGAATGTCGAGCCCTCTTTTGCGTTTGGTGCACGCCCCGGCCAAATACTTTACCAGGGGAATACATTCCACTCCTCGAAAATACAATAGCCTTGGCGCGGACAGGTATTCTGGGTCGAATGGCTGGACGTCCCGCAGCCGTGACGTTTCCCCAATGAAATGGGGACTCGACGAGAGCCATCTATCGTCGGTGAGGTCTCGGCTATCGGGCGGTAAATGATGATGATGATGATGGTGGTTCTCGATTTTGAAGCTGGCTTTTTCCTTCAAAGGCAGTGGCCGGTTGACGCGCCGCTGGCCGTTCGATCGTGTGTCTTTTTATCTATCTTATTTTATTTATACATATATACGCGTGTAAATAAAAGAACCCAACGACGACGACGTTGAGAGGATGACACACCGGGCGACGGCGGTGCCTCAATCTAAACTCCTGGGGCTCCTTCATGCACCAATCGAACGGCGTACCAGATCCCCATGGCTCGTTGCCGACCCGCCCAACCCGCCTCCACGAAATCTGGACTTCTGCGAATCGGAGTGCCATCCTCCCCAATACCAACAATTCATGTCGTCGTCATCCTGCATGTATATACTCATCACATTATCATGTTCACTAGACGCGGCACCGCGGACCTCCATGGTACGGGCTGCTGCCTTTCCGCGGTGCCGCGGCTCTTCAGAGCCAAATAAATAAAGCACTAGAGACTAAAGACAAAACACTTTGCTGACCGATTGCCGATAGCGCCTTAAAATAAAGAACAGTAGCGTTTCCTGGTTTATAGGATACAAATTCCAAGACTACACTATACTCACAAGCGGCACAGATTTGGCCAATCATTGGCCAATGGCGGGAAATGGTCCTTTGGCCAGTGGCCAGACAGTGCTCATTCATCGGCCAATGCTTGACCGATGGCTGATGGCCAGTGGCCATTGGCCAATTGCCAGAGAAAGGCCAATCATCAGCCAATGGCTGGCCACTGTCTGGCCAATGACTGACCAAATTTGTTCTGCTTGGGAAAATGTGGCGCACACCACTGAAATAACATACGCGATACAGAAAATAACAAATTGTCTCTTGAACGCAAAACGGCAAAATACAAATAATTGAGGCGTTCTTTTTTTTTTTTTTTTTTAAGCAAAAATTTAGAAACCGAAACTAAACTAATGTTTGCTGAAACTCGGGGTATATCGTGTGCATCGTTTCGAAAAAGTATCAAACGAAAACACCACGCAACACATTTGACGTTGTTTGACACCTCGAGACACTGGCTTGCACTGGCGCCCCGACCGCCGGCGTATAGCGTGGCGAGTAGTCGTGAAATGTCTGTGACTAATGATAATGACAACTTACGTTCGCAAAAAAAAAAAAAAAAGACTCGTCGCGGCGCGGAGAGAATTTGGAGATCGACACCGCTGCGGCCGCCGTTAACATCCTGATGCGCGTGCGCGTCGTCTGGCGCTTGGACCTCCCCTCCGTCGGGGCTGGATTCGGCGCTGTGGGCGTTCTGTCTAATCCAAATGAG
>JAZHYW010046740.1:0-23885 GCA_037355805.1 Ixodes ricinus
CAACAGGCGAATTTCGTCACTCTGATTGCCGCCTTTCCATGGACGTCACTTCGCCTGGTTTAGAGGAAGGAGAAGCAGTGCATGACGAGCACAAGCAAGCACGCCTCAACGAGTTCCTACGCTAGCCTTTAGCCGACTCGCAGATCTGCTTGCTCCAGCCTGTTCACTTACTCCACAAGCTTTTCCGAATGCGCCTGAACGGGATGGCCGGAACCCTCCGCTTGGCTCTGTATTTCGACTTCTCCGTTATACTGGCTCTCTCTCACGCTCAATGGGCTCACCGGTCACTTTGCTTTCGGTGGCAGAGTTTGATGTGTTGGTCCTCTGAAAGTGCTGACGGTCTGCGTTTATCGGAGAGACTGCTCCACTTCCCTCGTTGTGGTACCAAAGGCATCCGAATTCCAGGCATCTCGAATTGGAGCCTGATGCGCCAGATTTCCGGCCGTTGGGGCAGGTGGCGTGTGATTCAGTGTTCTTTTTGGAATACGGTGTTCTTGGCGGTGGGTACGGGGACGAGTCCAGGTCAAAAATATGGCCGGATGTGGGTTTTACATTTTATGTTGAACAGAGTAGCTCCTTCTTGCAAGCATCAGTATGTTTCCTCGCACAAGCTTGTTGCGATGGCATTTTTAATTTTTATTAGAAACAACGACACAAAGTACTTTAAACGTTTTAGCAGCGATCAGGAAGCAAGCAAATTAAAGCACAACGTGGTACCTAACGGACACGATTACATAAATACCCAAAATATTTACGGCCATGAGCTTTTGCATGGCGCGCTCTATCATCTACGATCGCCGCTCTTCTTCTACGAGGACCGTTCCTTAAAGTTATTATTATATCGTCGCCACACATATTGGGAGGAGATCGAGACGGTCACGCCATTAGAGGTACGCAAAAGTAAATTATTTGTGTGTGTGTTATATACATCCGGAAGTTAATCTGCCTCAGTGGGCGTCTGGTGTCTCAGCTCGCTAGATGAGCAATTTAGCGAGTGCCCGGTACAACCAGCTGGCGTTGGGGACTTTAACGTGCACCACGCTGTGGTGTTCCCGCAGCCGCACGCCGGTACGATGCTTCATCCAGGTCGAAACGGGCAGGAGTGGAGTTTTCCGTCAGTTGAGGTTTCCCGCTTTCTTGAAAATATAGCAACTCCGGCGATGCTGAAGAGTCGTTCTACTGACGCGCTCGAAGGAACGGCAGTGTTGAGTTTCAGGAAGTGCTGGTGAATCTGGGATTCCCCTCTTTCTTTCGTTCGTCTGCTTCTAAAACCAAGTTGACAATGGGTTATGTGCCTTCCCGTGCTGGCAACTTTCGATATTACTTTGGTATGTGAACGATTCTAGAAGGTTCAACCAACAAAACGAAACGCATTGTGTTTGCTGGGTGAAAAACATTTCCAGCTGTGGAGTCCAACTAACGCGTTCAGCGAAAAACGTTGCTATACTCTCATACTATACTTGTTTCGCGTTGCCCATCTCCGTTTATCGCAACCGAGCGCATAATCAAGTTAGACCTAATACAGACTGTTTAAATAGTGTTGTACACGTTACTCGTAAATGTAACGAAATACCAGTGCTCGTTGGTTGGCCAGCAAAAATAAGTAAATACGTATATCGTTCCTTTAAAAAAAAAAAATCGAGGACACCTAAGCATTTTTTATAGGAGGTTGTGAATGCGAAAGCATGAATGTCGTTCTTCCGCTCCTTGGTTCATCTGCGGCGGGTAGTGGCGTGAGGCGGCCACGTTTCAGTACTGCCGAGATAGCGGCCAAAGGTCGAGCGCGCTCGTGAGCCGCGCTGAGCTCAACTGTACAACCTCCTCCGGGTTCGCACGAGCGGGCTCTGTGGCCCCGGCCAAGCTTGACCGGGCTCACTGCGCACCTGCGCCGGGCCGCCGCGTGCGCTGCGCCACCATGGAGAGGGCTTCTCTGGTGGCGGCTTTCGGAACCACGCCGCACGAAGGCCAGCCAATGAGCCCCCTCGTTGCGCCCGAGTGACGCAGGCCAGCCGGTTGGAGCATAATCCGTGGGAGTTGGCTTCGTCGCATCCCTTTGAACCGGTGAATTTAGCTGACGTTTGCCAGCGTGTCTTATTGCGCGGCTTTAAAGCTGGGATGCTTCAGATCTTGGCTTCGCCCTTCGCCCCTTTCGGACAGAGGGAATTAGCCGCCGTTTTGGCGCTGGCTGATGACGTCAGCTCTGGTCCATAAGACGAGTTAATGCTTTCGCATTAAAAGTGAATCATCAGGTTACTCGTGACCGAAAACAAAGGTGGCTAGGTACGTACGAATACTTGAAAGGATAAAACATCCCGAGGACGGGGACGGGAAACAGAGATTGTTTTGAAAAGTCCTGTTTGCGCCTCCGTCCTCGATGTTTTGTGACTTCAGCTGTTCGGATCAATTCACCAGCACGCTCGTTTCCAAATATTACAGGTTATAAGTAACTCGTGCACTAGTAGCGCATTACATACTTGTCTGAGTAAACCTCTCATAAACACTTTGAAACCAAAATCGTCACCACCCAACACACACACACAAAAGATAGGGATTGTAAGCTCCTCAGCCGACGCTATGGGAAAAATCCAAGCCATGCCAAAAGTGCCTCGTCACTGGCGCTCGTTTTGTTTCTAGGTTTGCACGTAACCCACTCTGCCCCGATCCTGCGCTTCTTTCCTCTGTGCTTTTTAGATCGACCGCCGGCTACACAAAGGCAACGAGCCACGTGGCGATGCCCTCTTTGGGCGCTGCCACGATTGACGCCATGTACAATCGCAACGTCGGTCGCGGTCGGACTTGCAAAGTTGAGCCGGGAGTGCACATAGCGCGCCTGCATATCCCGCATATGCCCGGATCATCGCGGATATCACGCAGTCACCTGGCGGATGCGGATAAAAATGAATAGGGTTTGGCGTGGCTCAGGTTCGGATGGGGATATGGTAGCGGTCCCGCAAGGATATCCATGAAGGAAGCGGATATACGTTTTACGCAGCATGCACACATGCAAACGTGTGCCATCCGCAGAGTGTTGAGTGAAAAAGTAGAGTCATACTATGAAGTTGCATCATCGAATGTTTGGAGGAAGCAAATTAATGTTATATATATAAGTGTGAAAGCAACCTGGAGAGATTTGTTGTTTACGCCCAGAAAGGCCAAACTCTCACCAAATATCATTTTAGAGCAACTTGTATCTGGTCAAAAATGCTGTCCCTAGGAAACAGCAAAGAATGTCGGGGCATGTAAAGAGTGCAGATAGAGGACGAAAAGTGTTGCTTCGATTCGAACAAGAGACGAGCCATAACGCACAAGAGTACAATGAAGTAGTAGTAGGAGCTCCTATCCCCCGTGGCTAATGCCTTTCGTCCTCTGTCTTTCTCCCCCCGACATGCCGGCGAGTTGTTGCTAAGTATGGGGTTCAGAGCACGCATGATCGTGGGCTCGATGTTTAAAGCTGAAACGGATAGAAGACGTTGCTACCATTGAATACTCTGCTAGATAGCAGAGTGTTCAATGGTAACAACACCTTCTATCCGTTTTGCTATATATTATACAAAGTGTTTTTATATTCTTTTGTTGCTTAACAGATTTGTTTAAAAAAAGCAACGAGATTACACCTATACGGTCTGCTCGAGATGAGTTATACTACTAGGGGAACATTATGTGCATGGCTAATATTACCGATAAGTCGGTTGATGCGCTGAAGATTCGTTAATTAACTGTTTGAGTGAGAGAAAATGAGACGTATGTTTCCAATTAGAAACTCACTGAGCGTCGTCGAAAGCCACTAAATCCACTCTTTTAGAGACGACTTGAAGCTCGTGGAAACTCCCGGAACGCTCCAAAAATTACCACTCGGACGGTGAGCGCAAAGCTAGCAGTGGCAAAACGCGAGACGATTAAATTATCATCGCGTTCCGCCACCGCTAGCAGCTCCTACTGCGCGAGTTTTTACGAGCTTCGAGTCGTTCTAAAGAGTTGATTTAGTGGTTTTCGACGATGCTCGGTAAGTTTCTAGTTGAAACCATATGTATATTCTCACTAACGAAAAGAGTTAATTAACGACTTTTAATTAATTGTTTGACCTTTGAAAAGATTAAGCAGCCACGTAATGTACCCCTGGCGGTATAACTTATCGCATGCACCGCGTAAATGCAGCTTTCATAGCTTTTTTATAAACAAATCTGGAAGGAATAAAAAAAACAAAAAACACCTAGTATATATATATATATATATATATATATATATATATATATATATATATATATATATATATGTGTGTATAGTATATATATATACTAGGTGTATTTTTTGTTTATTTATATATATATATATATATATATATATATATATATAACTGGGAAGAAAAAACCTTCAGTGAAAACAGCAACAACGAACGATTTATTCTTCGACGTTTCGGCCGGAGTCCGGCCTTCGTCAGGAAGAACTTGTACATATGAACGCGGGTGGTATTTATACAATGCTACGGTCGAGTCCAAGTTTCACAAACGGCGTAATGACGGTTGGAGTTTCCAAAGAAGCGTAGGAAGAGTTCCAGATGGGCAAACGTTTATACAATGCCACGGTCGGGTCCAAATTTCGGCGGGGTGACGGTTAGAGCTTATATATATATATGCCTGAGTGCGTGTGTCTTGTTCCTTTTCAATGTACTATCGTAGCGGGCAACACAGAGGGGAACGGCGGGAGCGCGTGCCAAAATAGCCTCAGACCCTACCCGTGGCGATACGCTGCGGCGGCTCTTGGAGAAGAAGGTGGAAGAGCGGTGTGCTTGCAAGTCTGCTGCCAGCTCCCCCGCCATGCTGGCTTTCTCCTCTCGCGTGTGCACCTGATAATGATGAACGTTGCGAGGCACTTTTATACGTCGGCCGTGATCATCAGTAGCTTTGCGAGCCCGAAAAAGAAAAGCTCGCTGGCAACGAGATGGCTGCATTTTTGATCACGGTGGTATCAAGACGTTATCGCCGTTAGTAGTCGGCGATGAACTATACTGCGTGAAAAGTAAGCTGCCAGTGGCAGGGGTGCCAGCGGCAGACAGCGCACCGCTCTCTCCACCTTCTTTCTAAGAGCTGCCGCAGCGTAGCTCGCCACGGAGTAGGGTTCGGGGACTGTTTGGCACGCCTCCGCTGTTCCCTCTCCTTATTGCTCACGATAGTACAAAAAATGAGTGTGTGTTACAAAACAAAAAGCAAAAATATTTTATATTTTCTGTACCTTCTGGGAAGTGTCATGAGACGCCTAGACTATCTCTTAACTGACAATCATCTTTCCAGCGACGCTAAGGGTCTCTGGAAGGATGATCGCTTAAATTGTGAAATACGATAGAAAAAATACAATAAAATGAATTTCACAGCTTTCTGACTCGAACATGTTCACTTTTCCAAAGGTAAGCAAATAGCTTATAAAAAGCCATCCAAATGCGTTTTTTTATTCACGCTTAATTTTAGGGTGAAACATGATGAGAGGATTGCGGGTCGGGTGCGTTTCTGATTTGTGCGGATGCGTTTCGGATGCGGATAAAAAAGAATGTGGCTGCAGATCAGATGCGGATGCTCAGACTGCTTTCTGCACAGGGCTCTAAGCATAGGGAAAGCGTCGACCCAGGTAGAATTTCCGTTTTACAGGTGTTCTCCGTGAATTATAATTGCAGGTCCCCTTCCACGCGGATCGCAGATGTTGGGTCCCGAGGTATTGTAGTGCGCAAGTAGACGCCCGAGTGATGTACTAAATTGGGTATACAGTTGATAAATTCTATATCCTCTGGGCGGCTGGAAAACAATATTTATTCTATATCTCGTCCGACGTGAATAACAATATAATGGAAAGTTCTAAGCACTTCGTAGGTTTCAGATATTGGCAGGAGTGAAGCATGCTCTGCAAGCCCTATTAACGGGAAAAATGAAATATCGCTACTTTGTGGTGCTTGTCGAACAAAGAGGTGGTAACACAGAATATAATGTGGGCAGAGCCAATGCATTAGCACAAAAGTAGATAGATGTGGACGATGCTCTCTGGCACTCTCGAAGCCGAAAATAATCACCTAGCGGTGATAGCGAGATAACATTTTTAATAAAGGCGTAAGAGTTGAACGTAGTACATTTCATGGTTAAAATATAGTGCACTGATGTTTCAATTATGATCATGCAAAAGCATGTGAGATTCATATGTGCAGTTCAAACTCTCTTTGGCTCCGTCGGAGTCTGACCGCTGGGATGGCATTTTTGGGGATTTCGGCGCCTGGAATATGGATCTCGTCGATCGTTCTCCTTGAATTTGATTTTGCATGACCGTGATCGAAAAAAACAAAACATGTGCATTATCTTTTCAGCCTCCAAGAGTTACTCTGACGCGCTTATTAATTTTGTTTCTCGCGACCACCACCAGGGCATTACTCGCTGCTTCTGGATGGCCCACATTCGAATCTGTGAAGACGCCCTGGAACACGCCCAGCCCCCTCTCGGCCAATGTTGCCTCCTTATTTGCCTCCTATACTTCCCAATAAATGGCCAAACTTTCTTAATATACGGCTTTGCCCCAAACAAAGCGCACGCGAAGCCACCCTAAGTTCTCAGAGCCTGTTTGTTGTACGTAGTGGGCTACAGCGTGCACGCGGAAAACAAAAAAGGGCGGAAACGGGGAAGCGCGGCAGTGTTCCTCGATTACAGAGTATCTCCAAATGCTCGATTGGAGTCGCGTGGTTTTTAGGCCGCAATTGCAATACGAGCTTCGAGGAGGTGACGTGAAAGTTTACCGTCTGCAACCGTCTTTGCCCTCTCCCCGCATTTCTCCTTGACTTACGGCCACTGCACGTATGCGCGCTGGAGATCGATTAGCCCATAGAACTTCAGGAGGCGTCCCCATTTTAATGAAACTCACTCTATGGGAGTATTCACTGGCGGCCATAGCTGTGTGCACGGGGATCCGGACATTTCGGTGTAGGACGTTTCGGTGCACGGACTTTTCGGTGCACGGACGTTTCGGTGTACGGACTTTTCGGTGTGGGACTTTTCGGGGCGCGGACATTTCGGTGCATGGACATTTCGGTGCATGGTCAATCAAAATCGCGAGTTCTTTTTAAGGTTGTTTTCTCTAAAAGCAAAAAAACGCTATTTTAGCAAAAAATATATTTTTTAAAACTTTATAAGCTTGTAGACTTGGTGATCCATTTACGGTCAGTTACTGATATGCGAGCTCAGTGACTTTGTTAGGCGCAGCAAAATCCTGCGGGAGGACTGGATACGTTGGACGATATGTTTCGTTTGCCGGTGTCTTTTTTTCTCCAACGTACGCACCAGACATCACATCGTGTTTACGCGTTGGGACGATTCAGGCTTTCTCGGCGTCTTCTGTAAAGGTATTGACTTCATGATTTATTGGTAATCTGTGCAGGAACGGCCCCAACAGCAAGAAGCTTGAGAATCTTGAAAACTTACTCGACACTGTGGTAAAAGATGGGAAACTTCGTCTGAACTTTTCAGACGTCCTTCTTCCTGTGTCCGTTTTCTTCCACGACATTTCCTATTTATACCGCAGTCTCCAATTATTTTAATGTGTTGTATGTCTTGATTTATATTACAAACCTTGCGACGTGTGACGGATAGGAATAACTTTAATTTCTCCTGTCAGGTGTGGTAAACAATCGATGCTATACGCGGTGCACGCACATTTCAAGATATTCCTAATTGTTCTGAGCTATAACACATAAACAACTTCTCAAGCTTTACAAAAATATGGTGAGTGTGCAGGCGAGCTGGCGGATCTTGATCGTGTTAAAAATAACCCCAGACTGTGGTAAAATATGGGAAACTTCGTGGAAGAAAAGGACACCGGAAGAAGGCCGTCTCGAAGTTCTGCGAAATTTCTGAACTTTAACTCGGTTTATTTTCAATCTTCTCAAGCTTCTTGCTGTTGGGGCCTTTCCTACATGAATTACCAATCATAAAGCCAAAACCTTTAAAGAAGACGCCAAGAACGCCTCTATCGACCGAACGCGTAAACACGATGTGATGCGTCTAGTGCGTACGTTGGAAAAGATAGACCGGCAAACGAACCATAACGTCCAACGTCTCCGATCTCACGCAAGATGGTACTGCGCCTCAAGAAAGTCACTTAAGTTAGATATCAGTAAGTGACCGTAAATGAATGACCAAGGTTACAAAATATAAAGTGCAAAAAATGATTTTTAGCTAAAATAATGCTTATTACGTTTAAAGAAAAAAAACTTTTGATATTGATTGGCCATGCACCGAAATGTCCGTGCAAATAAATATCCGCGCACCGAAAGTCCGTGCACCGGAAAGTCCGTGCACCGAAAGTCCGCACCGAAACGTCCTACACCGAAACGCCCTACACTGAAAAGTCCTAGACCCATAACACAGGTATATGAGATAGCGAGATCATCTTTATTCGCTTCAAATTGGAAGTCCGCCGATAAAACTATATCATTCTCTATTTTTTCTTTATATGGTCTTTTTTTTTTGGATGGCGCATTGAGATATGTATTGGTGAGTATTTTGTTTATGGAGTGTAGTAGAAGAAGTATTAATGAGGTGAAGTTGTGCCTGAAACTCAAACAAAAGAAAATTAAAAGCTGTGCTTTTCGGACGCAGCTTTTGTTTCCTCTCGACTAGACTCACTGACAAGGTGAGAAGGGCAGAGAGGAGCTTTAGTTGACACCGCCTCCAGAGCGAGTGTCCTATACCCTCAACAACACTTCGACTTGTCATGCACCTCGATCGCGCACCAACGCCAAAGCTCGGCGGAAGGCATGGGGCGCTTGCTCGAGGTGTACCCGGCCACTCGTCCTGAGGATGTCGGGTCAAATCAAGAAGATGGTCCACAGCTCTTGTGGAAATAGCACTTTCTTTTGTCTTGTCCAAAGCTGCGAATGACATGGAAACTCATATATGTCTGCGGCAGCCATATTACGAAACCAATATTCAGAGTTTGCTCACCGAAACGTACAGCGGCGTCGTGGGATTTGATTCGGGACGACATGTTTGCTAAATTCGATCTCTATGACCCCAGGTTCTCTCGCTGAGAATCCTTTGCGAGGTGTATGAAGATGAACGAATATAAATTGTCCGCCGTACCGCTAGTGGAATAGATCGAAGGAGTTCGGTGTTTTCACTTGACGTCGGATTTTCTATTCCCGGAGGTCTTCCTAGGTCTGCATTGATCGCATTGTCCAGCGGTTGCTCGAACTCAGACATATTGAATCGCGTGGTTCATTGGGACTTGTAGGAGAGCGTATTTGACGGAAGAGGTTTATCGAACGTTTCATTTTTTTATTGTCATATATAGTTTGTTTGTATTTTAATTCGAACTTCTTTTTTTAAAAGGAACGCGGTGAGATTTAGACGACTGTTTTATATTTACCATGTATTTATCAGGCTCCATGGATATTACATGAGGAGGTAATCGTCCTAGTAAGTTGGCTCATTAAATCAAGTTCGCTAATTAACTTTTTTTAATATTAGGTTTAGGGGTCATGTTGCAATCGCAGTAGTGACGGTATTTACTATTGAAGGCAATCTCAATTTTAAAAAAAATTTTGAAAATGCTATAGATTTGTTGATTTTATAGTGATCGACTTTCACGTTTTCTTAGCCCGGTTCAGAGATTACGCGCGAAAAAAGTGGCGCAAGCCCTGCCTACAAAAACGCTCAGGAACAGTGGCGTCGTCGTTTCAGTCATGTCGTTACCATCTCGACAACGTGTCCATGATGGGTGCGTCAACGAAACAACTAACGACATGACTGAAATGACTACGTCACTCTTTTATGCGTCATTGTGTGCTGAGTTGCGGTGCTCTTTTTCCGCGATTTTTAAATCGGATTAAAACACGTAAAAGTTGATAATGAACATCTAAAGAACTATTACAGTTTCGCAAATTTTTGAAATATATATTTTTTCGGAGCAGGGCGGTGTTTAGCTTTGTGAGACAAGCGCGTTTGCCTCCGGGGAGAAAGAGAACAAGAGATGGCGCTAGAAAAGCAATAAAAATAAAGGCAGACACTCCTTTAGCCATGCTTCCTTTGTGGCAACGGTAGCAACAGGTTGACGTATGTTCGAGTGTTTGGTTCTTTTTCGCATCGAGCTGGCGAGACACCATTCAGTGACTTTAGGTGAGACCGATCTCATCGAACGTTCCACACATGTATGTGCATGTGACACCGGCATAATTGTAGTTTACAGGAGGCAGGCGACAGTGGACGGGTCAACTCGTGCCGTGTCGTGCTCTGCTCATGCCGACCCGCAGCGGGGTTGTCGCGCATGCAGGCAGACTACAGTTCCCACGATGCATTTCGCCAGAGACGTGGCGTGGCGAAACTGGCTGGTCAGAGCCGTGCATAGAGAGAGTTTAGCCATTAATTGGGAAGTATAGGAGAAAAATGAGGAGGCACCATTGGCCGAATACGGGCTGGACGTGTTCTAGAGCATCTTCACAAATTCGAATGTGGCCAACCAGAAGCCGGGAATAATACCCTGGCGGTGGTCACGAGAAACAAACTTAATAAGTAGGTCGGAGTAACTGTCAATGATTAAAAACATCGTGCACGTGACGTTTCAATCACGGTCATCCAAAATCATGGTGGAAGAGTGCGACTAGCGGAACGATCGACATAATCCGTACGCCAGGCGCCGTGCGGCGATGAGTCTGCCGTCAGAGCGGTCACACTCTGTCCGAGCAAAACAGACTCAAGCGGTGCATTCGCTCTTACATCTTTCTGCATGATTATGATCGAAACATCACGTGCACCCTTTTTTCAATCATAAAGGATTGCTGCATTTAACTGTTACGCGCTTATTAAAGGGATACTTCAACGAAATTTGAAATATTCCCGTCGTGTTCAAAAATAGCTTGAATATGATCCACAATATCCGTAAATGACAATCGCACGTTTGTATTTTGAGCCTGATGGCTGTATTTTTCGTTATAAACGGCCCACTCTGGCAAGCGCTCGGAGAAGGCCCAGCGGAGACCACGTGACATCCAACGCAATCGTGACGTAGGTCGTCTCGGGACGAGCAAAGCTACGGCGAGGCTGACATCGAGAGGATGGCCTAGTCGTTCCATCCACCGAAGCGGCTGCTTTTGTACGAATTTTGAGTGACGGGTTAATCTTCTATAATCTTGTAGGGGGACAATAGCAACTTCTGGGACACACAAAAGGCATTCTCGGGAAGAGGGAGTTCCTCCTTCCCCTCTTTTCTCGTCGTAGCCGGAGGCGAGACACTCAGCGTCACTAGCTGTCAAGGTTCCTAGACGGGCCTTACAAGCGAGGCGTTAGCGACATCCACCAGGTGCTCTTTGCTAATCGTTTAATTCGTTTTAAAATTCCTTTTCGATACTTTTTTAACAAGATATTGGTATGTTTGACGTGATACTGCTCCTTTGAACACATATAGACCAAAAAATGAGTGCCGAAATTTCGTTGTAGTATCCCTTTAAAACCATATACCTATGTATAAAACTGTTTCTCGCTGCCACCGGAGTGGGATTCTCTTCGGCTTCTGCCTGGCCAATAGAGAATGTCGAGCCCTCTTTTTGCGTTTGGTGCACGCCCCGGCCAAATACTTTACCAGGGGAATACATTCCACTCCTCGAAAATACAATAGCCTTGGCAAGGACAGGTATTCTGGGTCGAATGGCTGGACGTCCCGCAGCCGTGACGTTTCCCCAATGAAATGGGGACTCGACGAGAGCCATCTATCGTCGGTGAGGTCTCGGCTATCGGGAGGTAAATGATGATGATGATGATTGTGGTTCTCGATTTTGAAGCTGGCTTTTTCCTTCAAAGCGCAGTGGCCGGTCGACGCGCCGCTGGCCGTTCGATCGTGTGTCTTTTTATCTATCTTATTTTATTTATACATATATACGCGTGTAAATAAAGAACCCAACGACGACGACGTTGAGAGGATGACACACCGGGCGACGGCGGTGCCTCAATCTAAACTCCTGGGGCTCCTTCATGCACCAATCGAACGGCGTACCAGATCCCCATGGCTCGTTGCCGACCCGCCCAACCCGCCTCCACGAAATCTGGACTTCTGCGAATCGGAGTGCCATCCTTCCCAATACCAACAATTCATGTTGTCGTCATCCTGCATGTATAGTATTCATCACATTATCATGTTCACTAGACGTGGCACCGCGGACCTCCATGGTACGGGCTGCTGCCTTTCCGCGGTGCCGCGGCTCTTCAGAGCCAAATAAATAAAGACGAAAGACTAAAGACAAAACACTTTGCTGACCGATTGCCGATAGCGCCTTAAAATAAAGAACAGTAGCGTTTCCTGGTTTATAGGATACAAATTCCAAGACTACACTATACTCACAAGCGGCACAGATTTGGCCAATCATTGGCAAATGGCGGGAAATGGTCCTTTGGCCAGTGGCCAGACAGTGCTCATTCATCGGCCAATGCTTGACTGATGGCTGATGGCGAGTGGCCATTGGCCAATAGCCAGAGAAAGGCCAATCATCAGCCAATGGCTGTCCAATGTCTGTCCAATGACTGACCAAATTTGTTCTGCTTGAGAAAATGTGGCGCACAACACTGAAATAACATACGCCATACAGAAAATAACAAACTGTCTCTTAAACACAAAACGGCAAAAATACAAATAATTGGGGCGTTTTTTTGTTTTTTTTTTAAGCAAAAAATTAGAAACCGAAACTACACTAATGTTTGCTGAAACTCGGGGTATATCGTGTGCATCGTTTCGAAAAAGTATCAAACGAAAACACCACGCAACACATTTGACGTTGTTTGACACCTCGAGACACTGGCTTGCACTGGCGCCCTGACCGTCGGCGTATAGCGTGGCGCGTAGTCGTCAAATGTCTGCGACTAATAATAATGTCAACTTACGTGCACAAAAAAAAAAAGAGACTCGTTGCGGCGCGGAGAAATTTGGGGACGACACCGCTGCGGCCGCCGTTAACATCCTGATGCGCATGCGCGTCGACTGATGCGGACCTCCCCTCCGTCAGGGCCGGATTCGGCGCTGTAGGCGGTCTGTCTAATCCAAATGAGCGGAGTGGAATGTATGCCCCTATAGTCGGTGACAGGTCAAGAACAAAGTGGAAGCTCCTCCCACCTCTTTCCATCTCAGCGGAGCGAACGGTGGAGGAGGAGGTCGCTCCCTCTTCGGCAGTCTTGGGTAAGTTACCTTTAAAAAGTAATTCATTACAGTTACAGTTACTTTCAGAAAAAAGTTGCGAAGTTACCGTTACAGTTACCGCAACAAAAGAGTAACTCGTTACAGTTACAGTTACTTTTAAAAAGTAACGACGTTACTTCTCAGTTACTTTTCTATAACACAAAAAATTAGGAAAAACTAGAAAACACCCGTCACAAAGTTTTATTGCATAAAATGAAAAAGTACGCTTTTACTTCATATTGTAACTTAGCAGCAGTTGCTTCTCGAAATTAATGTTTGAAAGTTTCCACGCCAGGTAGTGGCGCAAATGCAAAATGCGAAACATGCGCAGTGCCCTCCGCGTGTATTGTTGTTTCACGGTTGATTCCACGCGATTAAAAATTGTTTGAACAGAAAAAAAAACCACAACATAGATAGTGCTTCAAAACACTAAGATATAAGTGTTCACTCGCAAAGTACAAGCGCGTGCGTAAAGATAACTAGATTTTTTTATCAAATCTACACGTGGCTATATTCGGGTCGTGACTCGCGACGAAGAACGTATTCACAAGTTTGTGCAAGGCCAGTTTGACACTCGAAATGTCGGAACAGACGATTTGGAAAGTGCAAGATGTAGCTAAATAGTACTCGTTCAGTGATATATTATTCATAAAAGTTGAAAAGTAACAACAAAAGTAACGTCCGTACTTTCATCGTTACCTAAGAAAAAAGTAACTCGTTACAGTTGCAAGTTACATTTTTAAAACGTAACTCGTTACAGTTACAAGTCACCGAAAAAGTAACGAAGTTACAGTAACGCGTTACTAGTAACGCGTTACTATTTAACACTGCTCTTCGTCGATCACCCTGCTAAAGTGGAAAGGGGTGGGAGGAGCTTGCACTTCGTTCTTGACCTGTCACCGACTATAAAAAAGTATTTGCCCTGGCTCTGCCCATGCCCCCCATTGACCAAACTTTATAACTTTATACACGGCTCTTTGGCTGGTGAGATAGGTCTATTATTTCGTTTATTGCGAGTTCCGTCTACCGCGTGCCATCCTCAAATAAGCTCTGAGGGAGTCGCATTTGTATTGCCGCCGCAGAAGATGACAACCAGGTATACCGTTCGCTCCATCCACTCTCCGCATATCCGTACACAGTTATTTTTCTAAGACAACAGAGTCTGTGTTACCACTGCCTTTGCCATGCTAGTTAGGCAAAACGTTGGCTCTTTAGTCCGGCCGTCCATGGCGAATTTGTATACTATTTATGTACGGTGAGGGACTGTTTTCAAAGTTGCTTAGCCTTTCCACAAAAAAAAGCTGCTGGTCACGACGGCATTCCAAATATGTTACTCATTCGCTACGCAGAATGGTGCTCAAAATATTATTATCTAATATTTAAGAAATTATTGTCAGAGGCCGTTATTCTTGTAGAATGGAAATTGCCAAGATCGTTCCCGTTCACAAATCTGGAACTCAACTCTTGCCTGGAAACTCCCGGCAAATTGTTTTGCTTCCTCACTGCTTTAAACAAATAGAGCACGTTGTTTTTAAACATTTGGAAGCGTTTTGAGAGAATCACAACTTCTTTTAACGTGAATCCACACGGTTTTTTTCATGGACTTTCCACCACGACACAATTACTTGAAGCCGTCCATGATTTTGAAATATTCAATCGTTCCAAACAGATTGATGTAATTTTCCTTGATATCGCTACGGCGTTTGACAGAGTATGACACTGTAGAAGTGCTTCTAAAACTTAAATCAATAGCCCAAAAGATATCTACTTCTGGCTTGAAAATTACTTGCTAGAAATAAAACAGTACGTTCAGATAAACTCTAGTGCATCCTCACTTGTCCGTGTGCTATCGGGCGTTCCACAAGGGTCAGTCCTTGGCCCTTTACTGTTTGCAATTTTGTAATTTTTATAAACGAAATCAGTGCCAACGTTCCTGTGCGAGCGCGTATATTCGCGGACGATGTTGTTATCTTCACTGAGGTAAATGATGTTAGAAACCAGACGTTACTTCACAGCTGCTTATCCAGGATGCATGATTGGTGTTACTCGTGGCAGATGTCACTAAATGTTACAAATGTGTTCGAATTCATATAACCCGCAAAACTAGTTTTTTTTTCCCTATAATTATTTCATTTTACTGTCCAAGCCAAAGTGACTTCCTACATATACCTCGGTGTAATCATTTCAGGTGACCATCGCTTGAACACCCATGCTAGGTACATTGTGCGCAAGGCATTAACTAAGCTCTAGTTTCTCCGGCGAAAGTTAAAGCAAACCTCATCCGACGCAAAATTGACAGACTACAAAACGTTTGTTCTGCCTTTATTAGAGTATGCGTCCGTTGTTCTGGAACCCGTTTACTAAAACCAGCATAAATTTACTTGAATCCATTCAGAGAAAGGATTTGCGTTTCATATACAACATATTTCAGAGACAATACCCGGTTTCAGAATAATACTGTATGTGTGTTCTAGCATTATGTCATTAACTCATAGACGCATGTTTCAAAGTTTAAAATTTTTGCTGGACTTACTAAACAACTGATTTAATATTGACGCCTCTACATATATTTTACCTGCTCTTTATAATTACCTCACGCGAAACTTTCATTTTAGATCATTACAAGAATACAACTGTAGGGGTGATCTATTTAAGTTCTCAAATTTTCCCAAGGACCATTCATGATTGGAATGCCCTACCCGGTCATATAATAAATACTTCTTCTGAGTCATCACTCACTGCTAACCTACGCAGTTTCTGTAACTCCTGCGATTGACGGTATTTCATGTAAGTTTTTTTTTTGCTCTAATTTTTTTTGTTACTTTGTAAAGATGACATTGATTTCTTTTTCCTGTGTGCATAAAATAACTAGAAATGTATGCCTTTATACAAACATTATGTACACTCTCCTACCACATCTCTCGAAGGAGATAGTAGTATCAATAAATGAAAATATGTCTTTCTTTATTCTTGACCGTTATTACTTGGGAAAAGAAAAAATCAAACGGTAAATCCGTGTTTTTTTGTTTTTTCAAGTCTTTTGAACTTATTAATTTCGCTCAAGTTTGAAGCGTTTCTAATCCCGTAATAATGAACCGCCCGCCTTCGTGGATATTTCAATGAAAGAGAAAGAAACTGAAGGTAGACCGGAAACCAACCGATATTAAAAGAGAAAAAAAAAAGGTGTGTGTTTGTTAATACAGCCGAGAGCTTAGTTTGCCTCAAAGGCGACCTGTCTCCCAGCTGTAGATGAGAAAATAAGCCAATGCACTACAACCGCTAGCCTGTGTTCTTTAAGGTGCATCACACAATAGTGATACTATAACCGCACGCCGATAGCTCATCCAGATCGAAACGGGTAGGGGTAAGGATAAAACCCAGGATCCTTGGGTTCTGCAGCGCGAGCTTTGGCTCCACGTGCTCCGAGCTGATGTGCGGTAGCCCACTCGGCCACCGATAGAATAATCACTGAATATTCATCGATAAGCCATTCAATAATTATATTTTTATCTACGATAAGTTTTATGTTTTGATTATTTCTCAATCACTAACGAAACATAGGCATACCATCGTGTTTAACTTTATCACGGTTCTTTCATAACTAGAACCGAACTTTTACAGAACCACCTTCTAAAGTTTGTGTTAACTATATCTGATTACTTAGGCTTTAAAACTTTAGCAATGTCTATATTTTAGAATTTTATTAACCAATAATAATTTCTGATTCTTAGGATGTGTTGTTTTATTTTTCGTTTCATATACTTGTAGTTGTAACCCACTACCCTCTTCAACGCCCTCGTTTCCGTGAGGTTACTTAAAATAAGTGCAAATAAGTGTATTCCGTACGGCGTTCCCATATTTTCTGAGTGTGTAGTTTTGTTTAGCTTTGGCTAATGCAAGTAAGGCTTTGATGCTCCAATAGCGTTCTCTGTTTAGGGTGATGCCACTTGCCGGTCGTTTTTCTAATATCCTCTCCCGCCACCATCTTGCTTCCCCAATATTTTCAACAAAATATAGGCAAGATTGGGTTCATGTTAGTCTCGAAACTCTCGAAACACTGTTCGGTTACTTCCGTTTCCGCAGTACAGGTGAATGTCGGGCGCTGCAGTGGGCCCGGTAGAAAACCAGGTTTAAGAAAGAGAGATAGAGAGAGTAAGAGATAAAGAGAGAGTGCAACTCCAATCAAGGACATATTTTGCAAAGTAATGGCGGTCCTCTCCTGGGTAGATTTGTCGCAAGTGCGAGTGCATTGCCTTGTTACTTGGTGAGGAGGAAAGTGGCCGGAGAAGCGGAAGTCGCTTGCAGAGGATCAACGCCTGGTCGCCTCCTCAGAGCTCGTATATTCAAACGCGAAACATAAACCCACGTGATCCCGAACTTCAAGTTGGAAATGCCTAGATCTAGGCGCCCTAGGCGCGGTCGTGGGCCTAACGGTACTTCACGCTTTGTTTACTCTGCTGTTTTGTCTTTATATCCTGTATACTAAAAGTATAGGTTTGCTCCCAACGATATGCGAGTACTACTTATTCACGCAGTGATCTCAACTTTTACTTGTGACGCCGAAGTTTTCGGCCGGGTTTTGGCTATCTGCCCGGGAAGATCGATGCTCCCACGGAAGTAAGCGAATTCGCTATATATATTCTGCGTCGTGCTTTCGTCTTTCGTGTCTACAGGGCACGATGGAAAAGGTGAAGCCCCGTGTAATGCCCGCATAATAAGACTTGTTGCGGAAAGTGAAAACTCGGTGTGAATGTTACGTTAGCGGTGGTGAGAATGCAAAAGTCTGAGCACCTGGATTGAAAGCAACGTTACTACATTACCTCAGTTATGGAACTGCCACGGAAAAGCGTACCACCCCTTCCTTTTCCCTCCCTTCAGTCCGTGTTCCGTCGTTTGAAGCGTTATCTAGATTTTTGCTTAAAACCTGTGGGTTCTATAGAGTACGGTCAAGAGCCACTTAGACGCTGTTGTTCGAAAAGTGAACGTATTCCGTAGCAGACGCTATAGTTACCATAGCAGCTGTCCCCCCAGAATGGTGGGGCGGCGAACGACGGGATGCAAGACGTGGAAGGAAAGGCCGGGGGGGGGGGGGGGGGTGCCGCTTGTGCAAGCAGCATCTATGGCCAGTTCTGTAACTGAGCTGATCTAGTAACGTTGAATTCAGAATCAGGCTGCGATATATGTGCTAAATAAGTGTAATTTTCACGATAGTATCTCTCAATCAAAGCTACAACTTCGATGGAAACCTTTACAACTAAAACCGAAAGTCCATCCGTCTCAAGTTTATGCATAATCTTTGTTACGGTAGCATCGGGATAGATAAATCATAAAGGTACCTATTGGTACTCATTGTGTTTCGCTTCAGACTAGCAATAAGAAAAAAGATCCGAGAATTTTTCACACCTATTGGCGTTCTAAAATATTCATTTCCACTCCAATCAATTAGTGACCGACACGTGTTGCCCGAGAAGAGCTTCCTAACGTTCAATCTTTTTTTACGAAATCATGTTATTGTAGTCTGATTGGACGGTTTGGCTGTGCTTGCTGTTGATCGTATTCTCATATAATTGTAGTAAATATTGGTATGTCTCTACTCTATGATTTGTTAATTTTTGTTGGTTATGCCGTTATATGTTCGCTTTTGTATAATTGTTTCCGTTCCCCTACTATAATGCAAACAGGGCGATGTAGGTACCAAATAAATAAATAAAGATAAAGAGGGATTCTCTGTGAGCCGTCATCCACTATAGAACTAATCTTTTTTTTTTTCAATCTAAGAACTTGTAAAAATCGACTCCTGAAGCACTAATCTTAATTTTAAAAAAACTTTCACACAATAAAAAGTACAAAAAAGATATCTGGTTTCTTTTTTCGTAAAAATATTTGTTTGTCTCAGAAATAAAGACTACGGGCGTCCATAAAGCCATCCCATGGCTTGACGACTATAATGGACGTCGGCTCGTATGGACAGTTTGTCTTTCTGTTAAATTTTTATCTTCGGGTATTCTCAAGGTGTCAAAATTTCAGATGTGATCACCACCTTCAGCGGCACGTACCCTCGGAGTTCCAGCTTTTTGTGATTCGTAGTTTATACATAAAGAACGAAAAACAGTGTTTAATTATTTCTTCCAGTTTAGTTCCTTGAAATTTTAATGGTAAATTTTACAAGCAGCTAAACTAAAGCTACCATCTTCAAACTTAAAATTATTTTCAGGCCTGTACTCACTTTCTATTGAAACGTTTGGTCTATTGCCGATGTCGTTTGAACGAGTAGACGACAGTTTGAACGAGTTTGAAATTGCAGACGACAGTTTGCACAATCAGACGGCTGTTTGAACGTGAAGACGCATTGGACGCGGACAGCGGCGGGTGGCCCGGACAACTCTATGGTTTTCCCGCGTTGATGTTGGAACAAAACAATTAAATATGACGACCACAATTATCCGTGAATTCAACCCAAAGCATTTCCGGCGCACGCAGTCGTTGTCCGACGACGTCTTGTTTTTCATTTTCACGGACCTATCCCCGTTCTTGGACGAACCGAGCAGGCAGAAAACACATAAAAACTGATTTTCAGACTTTTACCAGTACTTTTGGTATAGTCCCACTCGCGGCCTTCTGACGAAAGGCCGGGTTACGTCTAGTTTCGTCCAAAACAACACAGGAATGTCCTTCCCGCATGGCGACTTCCACCCACACCTCCAGACTGGAAGTGCGCCCGAAGCGACATCACCGCGGCGTGACGTAACAGAGTTGAGTTGGAGTATACCGGTAGCGGGGATTATCGCCGTGAAACAACCTGACCGACAAAAGCATCGGACGTAATGGAGGCGAAGAAATTGACAACCTTGTCGGGAAGTGGTATTACGAAGAGTGGCACTACCCTGCAAAAAGACTCGTAATCTTTTGTTACTGTTTGCGAATGCCCTAGGTATTGTTGTGATAGCCCTTTGCGGAGGCCTCGTTCTCTCCTTTCACCCTTCAAGGGGGGGGGGAGGGGCGGCAGTGTCATCTCATTGACAGTCGCCGACCGGCCGTCTGAGTCGCTAACGAATGGCATCATCGCGCGGTGCCGCTTTGGCGACGCTATACACACCTGGGCAAGAGGTTAAGCCGGCATCTTCTCGCTGACAGAGTTCTCGAGTTAAGCCTCTTCCAGCGAGGGACGTTTAAGGGATCAGCCGAAATATCTCTGGTCTTCAGAATCCTCCTTTTCCTCAGTCCAGACTGGACGACTTCGGTGGCGGTCTAAGAGTGACAGGGCGCCACTGTTCAGGGGCGTGTGCGGGTGCGAGATGGGCGTGTGGGCCAGGGAAAAAGACTTCAGCAGGGCTTTGACTCTGGGAGCGGACACTTTGCTACCATTGGCCGCAAACATCACTGCAGAAACTCTTGTCTTGGAAGGTGGGTCCTAGGCTCCCTAGTGGGGCCAAGTGACCCTTTAAAAGGAGCAACAAGTGGCTGCAAGATCGTAGCTCTCTGACGATGTAAATCTGTGGCTATGTATTAAACAGAGTTTATCGTGAGACGCCCTCCTGTCACCTGATGTTCCTGCCTGGAGTTCGTCCTTCGGTTCTTGTCTTGGCCTGGCCTCGGTTCATCCTGCCCAGAAAACTCCCTGATCCCAACAGTATATTGATAGTCCTCACACTTTTTTAGGGAGGGGGGTGGGGTTGCCAAAAGAAACGCACCTATTCCTTTTTTTTTTAGCGTGATAGCGTTAAGGGGCTCGTCTCGCAGAAAAGCCGGCGTCAGTGGCGTGACGGAGAAATCCTGATTAGTTGATTGGTTCAGGACGTCACAGCCACATGACCTCGCACGGGAATTTGAAACAACCCACAACGCTCACGTAAAATGTGACGTCACGCGTGGAATGAAAATGATTAAAACATGACATGAAATACGAATTAAAGGTAGCCGCATGTCTCAAGTCATTTCACATTATAGAGTAATTTATTTGCCTTAGAGAAAAATTCGAAGAATTTTGGGCGGGATTAAAACCGACGACCCTTCGGTTGCGAGCCAGACACGGTACTGGCTAGGCCACGCAAGGCACGCTTGCACGGCGAATGAGAAGGCGATGCGAACGGGGCCCGATTACGCTATCATGTTCCTTTCTTTCAAACTCCTCCAAGTTTTTTTCTTTTTTTGCGAGGTTATTGTTTACACGTGTGCTTCTTTTGTGTAATATATCGATTCCTGCTGACCGACCACGGGCGAACGAATCCAGTGTTCCCTCGACGAAGCGGCGTAGTCTTCTGGAGTCGCCCGTGTGGAAATCCCCTCGGGGCCTTCGGTGCATCTCGAGAAGCACACACTTCTACCTCGCCTCGGATGATAAACACGCGGACGCCACAATCCTTGGCGGCTTCGTAACGAAGCATTCGGCGCCGTGGACGGAACGTATTTTATCGACGGCTTAAATACCAATGGTTCAAGAACTTTAGGTGGCAATAGCCTGTTAAGGCGTCGCACTTTAATGAGGCAAGTTTTCTCTCAAAAGTTCAATTTACCGAATAAATCTTTATTTGAGTGAGACCATTACTCCATCTTTGTGGCACTACTACTTTTTTGTGCTGTATGCCAAATGAATTCCAAATAGCATTCGATTTGTCATCAACTGAACTCGGCTATGATAGCGAGCGCTAAAGAATTCCATATAGACTTGCGCAAGCTTACAAGCAGCCTCCCTTATCGGGAAAAGAAAAAAAAAAGGCCGTGGATGCTTACTGAAGGCTTCTCTGGCAGTCCAGATTTTATAACGACAATAATGCTTCAAATGACACACCGGTGTGTATATGATCGTAACTTACATTGCTGAGGTACCCCGTATCCTAGATTAAGGCGTCTTTGAAATAAGTGGTTGAGACAAAATAAAAAAATTACCAAAGCCATTTCAGAATGTAAGTTTAACCAGTTTGTCAAAAAAAGAAAAGTTTATCATAAGACAAAAATTTTAAACGAGAATCTGAGTTAACGTTTCCCACAGTTTTGGAATCAAATTTCGGTTAGATCAGCAGTCGATGATCGTACATTGAACTGAAATGAACGCTTTTTTACTAAAATAATGTGCTCTTGTATTAGCGGTCTTTTTACGTGTGTACATAGGGACACACTCTTATGGCGCGTTTACACTGGAAGCGGATCCGCAAACGCGAAGCGGATCCGCGCGTTCTTAACCGCAAAGCGGCTCGGATCGAGCGGTTAGAGCGCGTTTTCGCTAACCACTTCGGGACCGATTTGCCCCAACCGCTTTCGCGAACCGCCAAACGGCAACCAATCGCAACGCGACGGTGACGTGACGTTGGTGGCTTTCGAAACAAGGTGGCATCTGTCGCTGGTGAGGCGTCCAAGGCGCTGTGTACAATGGATGCCATGGAGTTTTCCTGCGCGCAGAAAACCAGCTGCTGATTTCGCGCATCCATAGCAAGCTGGCCCTTTGGGACCGATCGAGACGGTTATAGTCCTAGCGTTACAGCAGACACATCAACGGAGAATCGTGATGCTCACGTCCGTCACTTGAATCCGCCGCGAAAAGAATTGACTCGTAATCTTAACGGACTTCGCACCGGTGATTTGGTTCGGGTAAGAGTTTGTTTATATATATCGGGTGCCACAGCCCGTCGCTCGCTGCCCTGTTATTCCTTGCCTGTAGAGCGTCGAAACCCTCCCCTGATCGACCGAACTGTCAGCTTTTCTACCTACTAAGACAGTCGCGTGAACTATTGAAAGCTTTGGACACCGTGCATGACCGCCACGAAAGCCGATAGAGACGTCGTGAGCCTGATTGCGTAGCCAACGCACTACAACGGAGCTGGCAGGGTATCTGCGCTAGCTCGATCTGTAACGTTAACTACTACTAAGAGAAACAAAGGGAGCATACTAAAGAAATAAAGTGTACGTAAAAGACGATGCAGAGTTAACCCATATGGCGTTTATTTGAGCTTAATGTCGAACAAACAGTAGACTCGATCGACGTGCGAGTGACGAGAGGAGAGTCCGCCACCAACAAAGCCACGACCGGCTATAGCCTATACTTCGTTTCACCTTATGTGCGAGCGAAAGCAAAGGTGGAAGCGCGAGCACGAAAGCTCCGTGCGTTCAGGCTTTGCTTGAGCGCGCGAGCTGGGGAGAAACGCAAAAAGCACTGGTCTCGCGCTTCTAGCTTTGGCTTCGCTCGCAGATAAAGTGAAACGAAGTATAGCACCGAATGCATTTTCCCGAGCCACGGTCCACCCCACCGCTCACAACTTCGAAAATGATAAGAGCGAACAATGAGAGGGAGAACCGGCCCTCTAACCCGAAAACAAGGTAAGCTATTTATGCGGGAAGGGTCCACTTCGAAGAAAAGGTCGGTGGCATCCTCTTCTGAGTCAACAAGACGCGCCTAGCTGGGATTTGCTTGTGGGCGAGGTCGAGGGAATCGCAGGAACGTTTTGAGATTACATGTCTCTTCTTTCGCTCCCTGAACTCGTGATGCGTGCAAACAAACATTCAGAAGAAAATCTACAGACTGCCAAAATAGCAAAATTTTGGTTTTGGTTTGTGGATTAAAGTGGATTTTGGATGGTAAAAAGGGTTGCCAAACGCAACTCTCAAGAGATCACGCGTGATCACCGAGAAACCGCCAACGGCCTCTCGGTGTGTCTGAACGGGGTGGCTCGCGAACCGCATCCGCAACCGCTTTGCAAACGCGGCTC